>JASAND010026454.1:0-38029 GCA_030248195.1 Trissonchulus latispiculum
GGGAGGGGTAGCGGCGCCGCGTAGGGATATAGAAATCTAAATAGCAGGCTCTTATATGCGAATTTGTGAACGCAAATGAGTGTTTAACGCAATTTGCTGAATGGCTGATGATGTGCGGAAGGGGGGGGGGGGGGTAGCGGCGCCGCGTGTGGGCACAGAGATTTAAATAGCAGGCTCTTATATGCGAATTTGTGAACGCAAATGAATGTTTAACGCAATTTTCTGAATGGCTGATGATGTGCGGATGGGAGGGGAGGGGTAGCGGCGCCGCGTAGGGATATAGAAATCTAAATAGCAGGCTCTTTTATGCGAATTTGAGCCACTTTTGCCTGATACCAAACTTAGAAAATTTTAAAAAAAACCGTTTTTGGACCGGTCCGGACCCTATGCAGGGCGCCACAGGCCGCTGGGACCACTTTGGAGGGGTCCTCCAATGAGAAAAAATGTTCGCCTAACCAAGGGCTTTCATTTGATACCAAAGTTGGAAATTTTTAAAAAATCGATTTTGGACCGGTCCCGACCTTATGCAGGGCGCCACAGGCCGCTGGGACCACTTTGGAGGGGTCCTCCAATGAGAAAAAATGTTCGCCTCACCAAGGGCTTTGATACCAAACATGGCCACTTTTGGAAAAATCGATTTTTGACCCTTTTGGACCCTGGTCAGGGCGCGACAGGCCGCTGGGACCACTTTGGAGGGGTTCTCCAATGAGAAAAAATGTTCGCCTCAAAAAGAGCTTTCATTTGATACCAAAGTTAGAAATTTTTTAAAAAATCGATTGTTGACCAGTCCGGACCCTGGTCAGGGCGCCACAGGCCGCTGGGACCACTGTGGAGGGGTCCTCCAATGACAAAAAAATGTTGGCCTCACCAAGGGCTTTCATTTGATACCAAACTTGGCCACTTTTGGAAAAATCGATATTTGGCCATTTTGGACCGGTCCGGACCCTGGTCAGGGCGCCACAGGCCACTGGGATCACTTTGGAGGGGTCCTCCAATGAGAAAAAATGTTCGCCTCGCAACGGGCTTTCATTTGATACCAAACATGGCCACTTTTGGAAAAATCGATTTTTGACCCTTTTGGACCCTGGTCAGGGTGCCACAGGCCGCTGGGACCACTTTGGAGGGGTTCTCCAATGAGAAAAAATGTTCGCCTCAAAAAGAGCTTTCATTTGATACCAAAGTTAGAAATTTTTTAAAAAATCGATTGTTGACCAGTCCGGACCCTGGTCAGGGCGCCACAGGCCGCTGGGACCACTGTGGAGGGGTCCTCCAATGAGAAAAAATGTTCGCCTCACAAAGGGCTTTCATTGGATACTAAAGTTGGACATTTTTAAAAAAATCGATTCTTGACCAGTCCGGACCCTGGTCAGGGCGTCACAGGCCGCTGGGACCACTTTGGAGGGGTCCTCCAATGACAAAAAATGTTCGCCTCACCAAGGGCTTTCATTTGATACCAAACTTGGCCACTTTTGGAAAAATCGATATTTGGCCATTTTGGACCGGTCCGGACCCTGGTCAGGACGCCACAGGCCGCTGGGGCCACTTTGGAGGGGTCCTCCAATGACAAAAAATGTTGGCCTCACCAAGGGCTTTCATTTGATACCAAACTTGGCCACTTTTGGAAAAATCGATATTTGGCCATTTTGGACCGGTCCGGACCCTGGTCAGGGCGCCAAAGGCCGGGGGGCACTTTGGAGGGGTCCTCCAATGACAAAAAATGTTGGCCTCACCAAGGGCTTTCATTTGATACCAAACTTGGCCACTTTTGAAAAATCGATATTTGGCCATTTTGGACCGGTCCGGACCCTGGTCAGGGCGCCACAGGCCGCTGGGGCCAGTTTGGAGGGGTCCTCCAATGACAAAAAATGTTCGCCTCACCAAGGGCTTTCATTTGATACCAAACTTGGCCAGTTTTAGAAAAATCGATTTTTGGCCATTTTGGGCATGGTCTACGGTCCGGACCCCTGGCCAGGGCGCCACACGGGTCCGAGCGAAACCTACTATAGCTTATGTTGTAGTGCTCCCGCAGCCCACCCCACACGCCCAATATGAAAGCTGTACCTGCAGCGGATCCTTCTATGGGAGAGGTTAAAGTTGGACCTGCGACACGGTAGGGGCCCACCTCCATCAGGGTGCCCCCCAGCCCCACGGATAGGTGATAGAGCAAAACTAATGGGCCATTTAGATTCACCATATAGGGGTTCCTATTCGAATACGAAACCTCAGCCCAGCAGCTCTTATGTATAGGGCTGCCTACTCCGTAGGCCCAGACCCCCCCCTTTTACACGCTAACTAGTGACCACTGGCCAGGGCGCCACAGACCACCGAACAGCACCATCTCGTTTCCCGGAGATCTTCACCTTGGGGCGATGCTATAACCCCAATATGAGAACCTGGCTTTGAGCCGTGCTCTCTGTGGTCGAGTGCAAATATTTTCGGACTTAGTTTTTTTCCGGGGGGCCAAAATAGGGGGTCCCCCCTATGTACACAGACCTATGGGGGGGTCTTAGAGCCTCCAAAACTGATTTCCCCTTAAATGCGGGGGATTCTATACAAAAAAGGACCAAAAGTTCCTAGGGGGTCGAAGCCCTCCGAGCCCTAGGGTGGGGGGAAAAAAAAAATGAGGAGAGAAAACACGAGCTGGGAAAGGGGCTATTTTTCATATCTCGAGATTGGCTCGACCGATTCGGCTGAAATTTTCACAGCATGTACCCCTGCCCACAGGCTCTTCACACAGCGAGTTTGAGCCCGATCGGTCCACTCCTCCCTGAGATATTAAAAAAACTATTTCCAAAAATTAGCACTACCCCAAAATTTCCCTATTCTAGGTAGTGCGCTGACGCGCACTACCTGATTTTGGGTGTTTTTAAGCTAAAATAGCGAAAATTTCGCTAAAAACGTGGCGAAGCCGGAAAAATACTTGAAAATTGCTAGGGAAGTGGTAGAGAAACGCAACCTGGACCGTTAGTTAGTTCAATATATGTAATTTCAGAATATAAAAAGAAATCCGCTCCAGCTCGTAACGTTCGACACGAGCGACGACCACAAAAATGGTCACTTTCCGCTATGAGCCGACTTTGCGGCGCCACTGCGGCGCTGTGGCGCAGCTGCGGCGCAAAAAAAGTTGTGATTCTTAAATTCCTTAGAGGGTACTACTAGACCCCATAGCCCTTTAGGTTGGCCCACTGCTGCAGATCACGTGAAAGCGGCGAACATTATGTATATACAATACAACCATCAAATAGGAGAAACCGGAAAAAACATCGCCGCCATAACCGGTCCGGGGCGCAACTTTTTAACGGTAAGTGATACGGGGCTGAAACTTCACAGACATACTAAACTCGATGTGCTCTACAATTTGCGCATGAAATCTGCGCAGGATTTTGCGCAGCTTCTGCGCAGCTTATTTTACACTGTTTCCAGCCACTTTTCACACATATTATAGGGGTCGCTGCCGCGACCCCTATGAAACATACATGTATAATATACAATATTATATTATAATAGACAACACTGACAAATGTGTATAGCAGTGTTCACAAAAATCAGCTCGCAAATTCACAAAGAAATCACCCACCTAGACGGCTAATAACAAACCGCAGCCGAAAATTTTTTGCATGGTAATAGCCACAAGTCCCAACTCCTCCGGCTAGGGTGCCCAAAATAGTCGACTCACCCAAAATCGGACCCTCGGACAACTCCAGACCAAAATTGAAATTTTTGCCGGTATATACTCACTATGAACTTTGCGCAGCTACTATGCATGTGACATGCCATATTATGCATGTGACATGTCCTAACTCTAAGCTATTCAATGTCCTCTGGCTTCACAAATTCACAAACAAATTCACAAAAGAAAAACTACTACAACTTGTATCAACTGTGTGTAAAATGCCTCTGGGGCAACCGCTAGGGTAAAACTAATGCCAAATTCTAGCTCAGTGACCCGAGAAATCTATATAGCTCATGTTTTAGTAACCTCAACCTCCTTCTGGCAGACGGTCCGGCCCGGACCCTCCGGACCAGGGGCTGGTCAGGATCATCTATCTGGGCAAAAGCTACCTAAAACTAATGCCAAATTTGAATTCTACGCACCGAAAAACCTATATAGGCGAGTTTTCAGGCTTCTGGGACCTTGAAAATTTTTGGTCAGTCACGTGACCCAGACCCACGTCACGTGACCCTAGGCCAAGTCACGTGACCATTCCAGATGCGAAATTACTTCGCCAAATTGTTTACTAGAGCAACAGAACACAAAATTGGATTAATAACTTCCTGGTATCAATAATGAAGGTCAAGCAAATTGGCCTGGGTACCCACTTTGGACCCGAGGGCCGAGAACCAAGTGCAAAAAAACTTGGGGGTCCAAATTTTTTACATACTAACACTATGGACTATGCTCTATTTATGCATGAAAAGAAAAATGTTATCCTGAGATCAGATCCGATGGTGATTTTTTGTGAACAAGTGATTTTTTGTGAATTCGTTCACAAAAAAATCAAAAAATTTAATTACTCACGCTACACAAGGGCTACCGGCATGAAGTTTGCACCTTTTTTGCAATTTGAAATTTGCAGTTTTTCGATCGGACTTCATTTGCGAAATTGCCAGCAAAAATTCGATTTTTGATTTTTTGTGAAAATTGCTATATAGCTACAGGCGGAAATGCGGTAAGTCTGAAAAGCTAAAGGTTAAGAGCCGACAATGGACCAGTTGCTTCTTCCAAGTGAAAATAAGCCAAAGAATGACACATCGAAAAAAATGAGTCTTGACTTTGCATGCTAGATCATAAACTGCAACAGCTTACGTCAAAGCTAGGCAACATCCATGTAGTCGGGTAAGCAGAAATCAAACGCTGCAGTTCCTCCCGACATTCCTCCACGGATTCCTCAATATTAGACATGTCTGACCCTGAAAAAACAATATTAAATTTGAACAAGTTTTTTCAGTTATCATCATGAAAGACGTAGAAAGGGTTGACAACCAACGGTTGCTTCCACATTTGACCTACTCAGTACAGGGAGGTGAGCCTTCAAACCGAAGGCGTTAACTTAATTTGCGACAGAGACAGAAAATATACATTAAGACTTAGAGAACAAACATGATAGAACACAGGAATATAACAGATGACTGAACAAGAACTCTACACAGTTTGAATAAACAACAAAACGTGCTCCTTCGTCGCATATAAAATACATATGAGTCTTCACAGGCATAAGCAAAAACTAGCGAAGTAGCGAGAATGGGTTGCCGCTGCTTTTCCCCTTGGGGACACGGATTTTTTTCTGAAGAATGCAACAGTTTTTCGGCCATAACTTTTGCTAGACGCATTTCCGGAAAATGGCGCAAGCATAAGTTGTTCATTCCGACGAGCTCTTTCATTTGAGTACCATATCGGCCACTTTTGAAGAAATGTTTAAAAATCCGGATTTTCGTGATTTCTCGGATTTTCAGTTTTTCGGCCATAACTTTTGCTAGACGCATTTCCGGAAAATGGCGCAAGCATAAAAGTTGTTCATTCCGACGAGCTCTTTCATTTGAGTACCATATCGACCACTTTTGAAAAAATTTTTAAAAATCCGGATTTTTGTGAATTCCCGGATTTTCGTGAATTCCCGGATTTTCAGTTTTTCGGCCATAACTTTCGCTAGGCACATTCCCGGAAAATGTCGCAAGAAGGAAAGTTGTTCAGCTCGACAAGCTCTTTCGTTTGAGTACCATATCGACCATTTTTGAAAAAATTTTAAAAATCCGGATTTTCGTGAATTCCCGGATTTTCAGTTTTTCGGCCATAACTTTCGCTAGGCACATTTCCGGAAAATGTCGCAAGAAGGAAAGTTGTTCAGCTCGACAAGCTCTTTCGTTTGAGTACCATATCGATCACTTTTGGAAAAATTTTTAAAAATCCGGAATTTTCCGGTACCAATATTCAAAATCCGAAAATTTTACCGAAATTTCGATTTCAGTTTCGAAATCAGCGCTATCGAGTTACCCTATGACCAACTTTTAAGCAGAATCGGAGACAAAAAATTTTTACATTTCCCTTGGTCCCCTCTTACCATTCTAAAAAATTCCGGGATTCGCCATTCCCGGAATCTGGGAAATATCGGACTGCCCGCGCTTCAGTCAACACTCCACCCCACCCTAAACCCCTCTTGAAAATTTCAGCCCAATCGCTCAACCCTAGCAAAAGTTAGAGGGGGGACAGGGGGTGGTCACGAGAATAATAATAATATAGGGACATACCCAGATGAAAGGGTTGCCTTTTTGTGAAAAAGCGGCAACCCAACTAGCCTGTAAAACACATAATGAGTATCGTAGTGAGGTTGTAAATTAAGGAAAACAAGTTGCAAGCGCTTCACATGTGAGCCTGTCCTACAACGAGGCTCATACTGGCGTATGTCATAATATTTTACTTTTATATAACTACGTATATAAAGGGATGCACCGGGGCCTGGCCCCGGTCCCGGTAGTCAGGCCCCGGTACCGACCGGGACCAAAAATTAGCAACATTTTGTAAATTTTTGATTTTTGACCAAAATTTTGAATTTTCGAAAGACAAAAAGTGTTTCAAATCGTTTGCTTTCCCGCCGATATGAATGAAAACAACGATAGTAACGTTTGTATATATATATATATATATCAAAAATTATTGCAAAATTTAAAGTTTCCAGAAAATTTTCGATTTGGGCCCCCAATTTCCAGGCCCCGGCCCCGGCGCCAAGGTGGTCCTGGTAGGGGCCACGTTGAGGTCCCGATCCCGGCCCCGGTAGTGGCGACCCCGGTGCATCTCTCATCTGTACTGCAGAAAGCTATATAACCTGCGCATCCTTGTTTTGCAATGTCATTCGACCATTTTCACTCATATTATAGGGGGCGCTGCCGCGCCCCCTATGATAAGTCAAAAGTATCTGACCTGCCTCAGCGTTAGCTTCTAATTTATCCAAGAAAACGCCAACGATATGATGCACTAAAAGGTTGTAGTAATCTAAAACTGCTTCTCTGAAATGATATAAAATGCGGCTCAGACATAAACAAACAGACGTGTTATTTAAATTCACTAATTTTCTATTAAACACGTAAGGTCAATTCACGCTAGGACACATTAGCCAGCACGATTTAAAATTCAGCCTTGCTTCGCCTTCTTGAATGAAACTTTAATTGGCGTTTCAGTTAAAACTGAATTCAACTTTGCGCTGAGCGGGTAACTGTCTACTTGTACACGTTTTTGAGCAGTGTGAACCGGACCTTAAATTCTGCAAGCTTTTGTTTTTTAAGAAAATATATACAATAATAAAGAAACGGATATTTTCTGAAATCCACCTTTCGCATCTATCATTAACACGTTTTTAACCTCTTTATAGCATTTTAGAACTTATGCTTTCGAATGATCCAGAAGAAGAGGACATTATGTAATGGCCTGTTTTGTCATGTGTGATAACCAACAATAACAAACTTGATAACAAATTATATCACAAGTTATTTCAATACAACGGCTCCGCGTGCATTCAGAGTTTTATATGCACCCCACACGAGAAACTGTGTGGCAGGTTTGTGCAGATGGTGCACAAGTGCCACGCAAAAAGGGATCACTCACTCACGACGTCGTAGCAAAGACAATATATACGTATATATAAATGCAAGCAATGCCGTGTTGCAGTGTTGTATATTATATATATATCTATATACGTATATATATATATATATAATATATATATATATATATATATATATATATAAACAATTGAAGCGTGGCAGAAAGGCACAAGGTTTTTCTGTTTTGGTCTGTAGTTGAGAATTTTAAAAAATCAGTATACTGAGCGAAACCGACATCAACTTGAAAAAAGATCGAATTAAAAGGAGATGACGTAAAGTTCAATGAGCATTGGTGAGTGAAATCAGAAACCTCGTTCCCTAGAGACAAGTTTTCAGACAAAACAAAGCCAAAAGCTTTTTGATCTCTAAGAGGATACACGAGGCAAAACTTCTCCCTCCATCTGTATACACATATATGGCTTATAGCCATGGGGGGAAAACCCACATTTTCGGATTTTGGCTGGAACTTTTTTATTATAAGGGTTATCTGAGTACTTGATATATATACCATCGTACTTGGCGTGCTTAGAACTTTCTTTTAAGCCTATTTGCACTTCTTTAAGTTGTACCGTTAGAGCGGTATAATGCAAAAAGTAGCGGGGGAAAAACCCAATGGGGGGAAAAACCCAAATGGGGGGAAAATAAACCCACCCCTCACAGGTCTTAAAAATTGTTCTATCGCAATTCTGACACTTCCAGTGTAAAATACCAAAAAACCCGATCTAAGTAGCTTTTTTGAGATCTCATGTGCCGTTGAAAATGCTGCATCAATTGGCCAGGTTTCATAAAGTTTAACACATAAACATAGGGCAATTTTTGAGAAATGCTAAAAATGATGTAATTTGATAAAACTTATTATTCTATCGTGTAGAGAATGGTTTTTTACGTAGAATTGGCTGTTAAAATCCACAATTGTACCTGTATTGGGTCCTCGAGCTGCGAAATGGCACTTTTAAGGTTTTTAGCCCCTAGCTAGCCAGGTAAGCAAAATTGTCCGAATCTGACCGCATAGGATGACGCAGCGTGTTCGATAGTACCGTGCTATAGTCTCTAATTGTTTCCGTGTTGAGTTGTTAAAAAATTTTTCAAAAAAATTTGGGTGGGTTTTCCCCCGCCACGTTTGGCAATGTGCCAGACTAACGGTACAGCGGATCGGTCTAATTTTGGCTGTGTGCAAAGAGGAAGAGTTGCCATCATTGCAGATATTTGCAAAACTTTTCTAGCCCAACCCAGTCAAAAGTTATATATATACATCGGTCCAAACCTTTGGTAAATTTTTGGATGGTTGAACCAAAAAGTAGTTGTCATTTTCAAAATGTCATAAAATAAGCAGGAGTGAACCAAATGACTTGATCTTTGCGTACATAGGTTAGAAAGAAACGCGCTTCCTGCTGCTGTTTTGGAGCTCATATCTCCAACCCATGACCCAGGAGGCGGGTGGGTTTTTCCCCCCAAAAGGGGGTGGGTTTTTTCACCTCATGGCTATATATATATAGTTGTTGGCAATTTTTATGGGGTATGGATCAATGGCCCCCCATTGATGGAGCATTTTGGGGGAAATTTTTTCAAATTCTTACGTTTTTACGTATAGAAAAAACGAACAATCGCCAAAAAGGCCTAATTTTAAGTGTTTTTAAACTAAAATAGCGAAAATTCCTTGAAAAATCCGGCGAGGCCCGAAACATTTTTGATAATTTAGGGTAAAAATCGTATCCGGCAACTTTTTGAGTTATGGGGGATATACATATATATAAAATACTATATAATGTATTTTTCAAAAAAGCAACGGTGACGTGGAGCTGAAGATAAGAACATTCCTGCCACCCGCGTCCTTTCAAGAATTTAACATACTAACTTAAATACACACACCTAGCCGATGGTATATTTCGAAGAACATAAAGAGCAGGAACAGTCAATTCGCCAGTAGATTTGGACATCCATGGATGTTCCGAATTACCACGAGAACAAGTCAGAGAGGCCACTGACATAAAGTCAGCCAAAACGTTTTCCACCTCGGATCTCTCCCGATTGGGCATAACGCCGCGCCGACAGTCAGAATCAGTTTCAATTTCATAAAACATTCAGAAACATAGATTACCTGCATTAACATTTAGATATACAGTATCATAGGTGTAACGGGGATTTGGGTTGGGGGGCCCCCTCCCCCGGAATTTGGGGGGGGCCCTTTTTAGACCCCCCCAAACCTCCCCCAAAAAATTTTTCTATTTTTATGCCAAAAATCGCATTTTCAGCCATTGCTAATGCCGAAAAACATGAAATCATTAAGCAATTTTAACATTAGACAGTGTTTTCAAACTCGAAAACTTTATTGCCAACATGTTTTTGAGTCCAGAATAAGGTCAATATTGAGTCTAGAAGACCATAAAACCTTTATAAACGTGATTTCTCGCGATAATAAACAAGTTAAGCCAAAAATTTGGACTTTTTTGAAAAATTTTGCAAAATTTGTCCTAAAAATGCCCAATTTTTGCCCAATTTTCGAGCCTTCAGCGCGAGTACCCCCCCCCCCCCCCACAGGAAGAACTTTTTGGGTAAAATCGTTGTAAATTGCTGCGCAAGGTACAACGATTTTACCATACATTTACCACGAGTTTTTAATGAAATTTTAATATTTTTAATGGATTTACAATGGTTTTACTTCGGTTTTTATACGTATTTACAATATTTTTACCACGTAAAATTGTTGTAAATCTGCTGTAAAATCATTGTAAATGCAATTGGACCAATTTACAATGTTTTTACAACTTTTACAACGAAGTTACAACGTTTTTTTAACGATTTTACCATGTGGTAAACTTGTTGTAAAATCGTCGTAAATGTTTACAACGTTTTTACAATGCTCCAAAATAAGTTTTAACAATTTTATAACAAATTTACCACGTTGTAAATTCGTTGTAAAATCATTGTAGAAACGTTGTAAACAATTACCACGATTTTACAATAAATTTACCATATAGTAAAATCATTATAAGGACGTTGTAACTTCGTTGTAAAAGTTGTAAAAACATTGTAAATTGGTCCAATTGCATTTACAATGATTTTACAACAGATTTACAACAATTTTACAACGTGGTAAAAATATTGTAAATACGTATAAAAACCGAAGTAAAACCATTGTCAATCCATTAAAATCTCATGGAAAAATCGGATATAATCATTGTAAATCCATTAAAAATTATTAAAATTTCATTAAAAATTCCTGGTAAATTCATGGTAAAATCGTTGTACCTTGCGCAGCAATTTACAACGATTTTAGCCACCAAAGTTCTCCCTGTGCCCCCAGTTGGGGGGGGGCCGGGGACCCCCAAAAATTTCTGGGGGGGTTTGAAAAAATGGCTGGGGGGTTACCCCCCCAATTACACCTATGTACAGTATTCGGTAGAATAGCCGGAACTCAAACGAGTACCCAACCGAATTACAGTTCGCCCCCAATGAGACCGCCCACGAGAACATAGGCGCGGCTGGGCAAAAAATCTGGGGGGCGGGGGATTCGGCTCGAGAAGGGGGAGGGGGAGGGTTCACAAAAATGGTCAAAAACCCCCTGAACTTGCGATTTTTAGCCAAAAATTTGGGAGGTATCAAAATCTGAAAATTTGGTGGGAGGGTCGCCAAAATTTTTTCAATTTGGTGGGTGGATTCCCCACTAATGCATACATGCACGAGAAGGCCAGCAAACCCCTCTTCCTCACCACACCCCTATGCCCCCATATTCTCCTCAACTTCGGCTACCTCCTCGACCCCCCTCCATAGGTGTAGTGTAAGGCGGGGGAACCCCCCGGCCATTTTTTCAACCCTCCCCCACAACTTTTGGGGGGGGGGGGGAAGACGGCACCATAGATAGGTGTACGTGTAGACAGGAAAACTTTTTCCAGAAAGTCTGGAAAAAATCTGGAAAAGAAAAATGTTTTAACGCTGAAAATTTTCCAGACTTATCGGGCATTATCGGGATTATAGATATAAAATTTAGAAATTTAGACCGATAGTTCAATTTTAAAGAAATCCCAACTAAACTTACTTTGGTTCATAGGTGTGGCTGGCGAAAAAAGTGGGGGTGGGGGTTTAAAAAAAAGTAGGGTGGGGGTTTGGCAAAAAAGGGGAGGGGGGATCTAGAAAAAGTCGATTTGGGGGAGGGGTAAGAAAAATTTTCGAGGGGGGGGGTCGGCGAAAAATCGGTCCTTCGCTAAAAAACTGAAAATTTTCCACGTTCGTTCCTTTGGCGGAGCAACTTCAACTACAAATAAAACGCACTGCACTACACTTTAGTACATCAAATGTAGTAAATGTAGGTGACGCACTTTTAATTTGTAGTTCCACCCAGTTTGAGTTTTCGACAGTTTGTGTTTGCTCTTACAGAAGAACAGCGGCGTACACTCTAGCTTACAAAAAGTTGGTGCTATCAATAAATTTTAGTCAAGAACTACAAATTAATTGTTCTAGCGTAGCACAACCATCATTTTAGTGCTGCTTTAGAAACCGGTGTTGTTTTATTTGTAGTTCCTCAGTTAAAGCATAACAGCATAAAACATTTGCAGCAGAAAGTTTCCGGCTTGTCCGTTTCTATCAAAAGTTGGGATGGGGAATCAGCGTATAGTGTTAGGTTGGCGTTGCCCGCCCCCTGTCAGACACCCCCCTGACCCATGAGAAGGCCAGAGCCCCCGCCCTCCCACTCCCACATACCCGTCCTCGACTACTTACTCCCCAAGTCGAGCTCAGACTCTCCCCCCCCCTAAAATAGGGGTCAAACTTCTAAAAAAATGAGGAAACTTTGGAAAGAAATTTCGCAATTTTTGAATTTTTTAAAATTTGAAAAAAATGGCTAAAACTCATCTATACACAGCTACAGACGTTTAAAAATATCTTCTAAAAGATAATATAAACAATTATCATCTACAATTTGGGCTAATTTTGGCGCATTTCGGCCAAATTTTGCTGACTTTTTGAGTCCAAAAATCG
Source organism: Trissonchulus latispiculum (assembly GCA_030248195.1). NCBI lineage: Eukaryota > Metazoa > Nematoda > Enoplea > Enoplida > Ironidae > Trissonchulus > Trissonchulus latispiculum. Next base: position 12,571 of record JASAND010026454.1, read on the forward strand.
CAGCAAAAATCGGGGGGCACTGGGCAAGGGCAGCCATAGCAGGCCTGTTGCGGTTCGTGTTTTTCCTATTTTTTCCTATTTTTTCGAGACATTCCTATTTATTCCTATTTTCAGCCGAAATTCTTTTCTATTTTTTTTATTTGACCAGTGCAAAGTGTAAATTTTATCTTGGCTATTTTACTGAGCAGAATACAAAGTTTTGTTCAAGCTTTGAATGACAAAATATGTAGGTTTTGAGAAAAATTTTGCGCCTCCGGCTCAATTGTGTTTTCCTTGTTTTTAAAACGCTCTTGTCTTACCTCTATTTCTATTAGTGTACTTACACTAGGTGCACATACTTTGGTTTAGTGCATAATACGTATGTGCTTTGGGTTACTAAATTGTTAGTGTAAAAATTGAAAGCTTTATACGACCGTTGCCACAACATTTTCCTGTTTTAAAAATTTCTTAGTTATAAATGAGTCAGCACGGATTAAGTTAAGTTTCCAAATGTTTGGTAATTGGGCCTGCATACGTATTGTATAATTGAATGTTCAGTGCTCGTTGCACATCCACACTTGCTGTGGCATAGGTGTACCTGGGTGGGGGAACCCCTCCCAGTAGCGGCGCCAGGATTTTTTGAAGGGGGGGCCCGACCCAAAAATCCGGCGACCTTTTTTTGGGAAATCCAAAAATTTTGCCCAAATTTTGGCAAATTTTACCTTAATTTCGCAAAAAAATTCTCAAATTTTAGCAAAAATTTTTCGATTTTTAGCAAAAATTTTTCAATTTTTAGCAAAAATTTGCGATTTTTTAAAAAAATTTCTTAAAAACACTCAAATTATGCATATAAACAGCTGAAAAATTTTTCAAGGTGGGGGCCCGACACCCCAAAGGGAGGGGCCCAAATCGCAAAGGGGGGGGGCCCGGGGCCCCCGGGGCCCCCCCCCCCCTGGCGCCGCCACTGACCCCTCCCCGCAAGTGGAAAAGCCCCGACCCCACCCTCGAAATTTTGGAGGCAGACCCCACCCCCAAATGGAAAAAAATTTTAGCTTAGAATTAGAAACAATTTTTCGCTAAAATTCCATTTTTTTGAAAAATGACCAAATCGGTTCTAATATTGATAATTTGTGGTTGTAAATAGCGTCTTTTTAGCAAAATCGTCATTTTTTCTTAAAATTTTGCACAGACTAATTTTATACCTCCTTCCCCAAATTCGATTTTTCCGGACCCCACCCCACACTAAACCGGCTGACCCTACCCACCCTAATTTCGGCTACCCTCAGTCCTCACCCCCAACTGTTCTCAAGCTATGGGGTTAGCCTGGGGAGGGCATGTCAAAATTCTGGGGGGGGGGTAACACAGGAAAACTTTTGTTGGAAAAAATCGGAAAGAATCGGCACAATATTTTTCCGAATTTTTCCGGAAATTATTCCAACTGTTTGTGCAACTTTTCCGATTTTATTCCGATTTTTACCGATTTTTTCGGGGATTTTCCCGATTTTTGTGCAACTTTTCCGATTCTTTACTGATATTTTTCCAATCTTTTTTCCTATGTTTCCAAATATTTTTCCAATTTATCCAAACATTTTCCCTATGTTTTATCCACATTTTCTTGGGATTATTTCGACTCCGTGCGACGTATATATGTCTTATACACACTAGCGTAGCCAGGAAAAAGTTCGGGGGGCAAGCCAAAGTTTTCAGACTTAACTGTGGTAGTTAAAAGGGAACCGCATTTTATTAGGTTATTTATCCTCTCCCTCCGTCGGACGGAACCGCCAGCAGCCAAGATTTTCCCGCATAGTGGTTTTTTCCCGCAGTGGGTTTTTGCCCGCGCTGATTTTTTCCGCCAGTTTGGGACAATGTTTTCGCTAACGGCGCACTCTAGAGTTGTGTTCTAGCTCAAAAGAAAGCTTACGACTAGGTCTTGCTGCCATAGGTGTAATTGGGAAAGGGGGGGGTAGGAAGGGGCACCCCCAGCCATATTTTCAAGCCGCCCCGCCCCACCCCCGAAATTGTTACGGTAAATTTTCCAAATTTTTTCAAAAAAGTTCAAATTTTTGGCTTAAAGTGTTTATTATTGCGAGAAATACACGTTTCTAACAGTTTTTATGGACTTTCTGAGTTCTGACTCAATATTGACTTTACTTTGAACTTGGAAACATGTTGGCAATCAAGTTTTCGAGATCAAAACCGCTGTCTAATGTTATAATTGCTTCTTGGTTGGATGTTTTCAGGTATATATTAGCAATGGCATAAAAATAGAAACAAGCAGGCCCCTAAAAGGGGCATGATTCCGCATTAGAGCAGTGGTGTAATGTATAAGGAGAGTAACTCTAAAGTTGAATACCAAGTGTTGCAAGCATTACTGAAGTGGAAGGAAATTGAAAGAACAGGAGGATTTTATTATTTTGCAATTTGGCTGCTGCTACAGTGTTTGACGAGGAATATACTATAGATGTATCCAATGCTATAACGGGAGTAAACGAACTGATTGATTAAATTTGTTTTGTGAGGGCAAGCGCTTTACCCGTAGTAGACAGCAAGTCAAGACAACACAAGGTTCGTATTGGTCGTTATTTCTGAAACGAATCCCGATTGGCGGGATCCCGATTTTAAAGGTATTTGAACTAAAAAATGACTAATTCCGGAAAATTGCTTTAAACTCTGGAGAGCACAGAATCCGACGAACTAAGCCTGTATGATCGCAGTACTACCGACAATACCGCGCCCATTGGCTCTCTCCTGTTTCGGACTAAGGCTTTGCGTTAGTCAGGCGTTTGTCATTATTTGTTATTATTAATGCTTGTATCCTTCGTGGATGTGGATCCGCCTGCTAGGTAGCCCACGTTTACCTCATTCTCTTGACGCAGTATTCCTTAAGTAAAAGTAACAGAAGTAACAGTAACAGAAGTTGAAGTTCAAATATTTATACATAAAAGGCATGAAAGTGAAGGTACGGGCATGGCGTACCTAAAGCAGATAAAATTTGTCTATCCAAACTTGTTATAGCTTAAAGAGCAACTATTACGTGGTAATTGTGCAAAATAGAGGTGGAGTGTGAAGGAATTTGGTGAAGTTAAGGAAATAAGCAGGTCACTCTTCTGCACACAATAAGCGTTAATAATAAAACAATAACAATGTTCGATCTCCCATAGCAGGAAATATGCTGAAAAAATCGTGCCTTATCAATAATCCAAATGACATTTAAACAAAATACAGGGTGCTCCGTTAACCGCACAAACACAAGACAGTTCAACTGAGCACTTCTGCTGTGATACCTAATTTGCATATTCTTCTAAATCAAACTATTTTATTTTATTTTTTCGATTTCATCAGGGGGGGGGGGGAATTAATAACAGACAAAATTAGTTCTTGTGCCCCCTTTATTTTTGAAATGAAATAGCCGTATAAAATTGTACCATTTGTCCCACAGCAAACAATCCATAAAATTATATAAATCAATCTTTTTGCTGTCGACAATGCAGCCCCCCACGGCTAAAAAAAGATACTGGAAAATAGTGCTAAACATACAGGAACATGCCATTTAGAAATTGAAGCCCTCGTGTTAAGCATCCATTTTCCAAAGCAATGATTCCGCCTCCAGGCGGAATAAAAATTTATGGGGGAGGTTTGGGGTGTTTGGGAGTGGTTTCAATAGGGGACCCGCCCCAAAAAATCCGGGAGAGTGCCCCAACCCAAATCCCGTTACACCTTTGCTAGCTGCCTGTATAATCAGCATTTCTTTATGTCAAATCACTAAAAAGGACTGAACAGAACACTGAAAAGTGGGTGTTTCCCCGCTTGACTATAGTTGACAAGTAGGGGTGATGAGATTTTCGCAAACAATTTGTAAATTGCTTGATCGTTATGCTTTCATGTTTTAGCAGTGATGCATATATACATGCGGTGATCTCATTTGCAGCTACTACAGACTGAATTCCTGGTTCAGCAGTCGTGGTGGCTATTTTAATTCGACGGCTGAACCAGGTTTTATAATTCTGTGGTACAATATACGTATGTATACGTGACGTATGCATAATCAGTTATATACCTATAATTTCGCTTCGAAGCAGACGTTGAATGGAAAAATTACTTTGGACTCTCTGGAATTCAGAAGATGTTTTGGGTATGTATTATATATAAGTAGGGTTGTAAAGTGTGAAAAGTAAAAAAGGCAAAAACATTTTTAGTTATTATTAACAGCTGCAAAATTTCTGACTTTTTAACACCCTTTTTTACACCAGATTTTATTGAACACCAGATTTGTTTACATGTTTTTGACACTACAAAAGATTCTGGGTCGAAAGTTGTGATGGTATTCAGTGAGCCTACTATACTCCTAATGTTCCAATGATTTATGTTACAAGCATTCCTATTTCTGGGTGAGGGGGAGTCCCGACTTTTGAGGAGAACCCAAGTCAACATATGCGGTGTATTTAAGTGGTCATTATAAGACTCAGTATACAACACGCGTGTATAAATTTAAATTACAATATCGTATAATTATAACATACCCAATAAAGCCTGGATTGATGGCAATTCTTCGGATGCCTGAGTTATTCGACCTACGAATGTCACGGGTTTTTAGCTCATGCAAAATAAATTTTCTATAGCTGCAATAAAAAAGTACAAGTGTACTCTTGCAGTTTTAGAAAATAACACTGCATGACACGAAATAAAGTGGTTGCCGATTGTAGAAAACTATGCGTACACAATGTGTTAAAGCAGCCCAATTCCACAAAATAGATTAGCATCCTGAAGCACAAAAACACAGGCTGAAACAAAAACAAACAAAACAAAAACACAACTTGAAAACAGTGGAATAAATTTGTAAAAGTTTGGCATTAAAATTTTTGAATGCTTTGAGGTAAGGAAGCTTTACTGTCATCTTAATTTATCCGTTTTATTATAATGTCAGAAGCTTTTCAAGTCCTTAGATTCTCAGAATATATAGAATATATTATATATAAATATTTTATATAAAAAAATTAAAATTTCTGGGGCTGGGGCGAGGTTAAGGCTGGAACTGGGGTTGGTTTTTACCCACACCCAAGAACAAGCCTTATTTTTATGAAAAAAGGGTTCAATTACACAAAAATTTTGCATTTTTGGCCATTTTTCGAAATTTCTGAGGTCCGAATGCTGGGGGGGGGTACCCCATCACATTACCGAGGTAGGCCAAGATTTACCCCCCCCAGACCCAAAGTTCCAGGGAAACTATGGGAGTTGCCGGAAGGTCGGTTTTAGGATTAGCCAAAGCTTTTTGGAGGGGGGACAGGGACCTGTCTATTTCTACCGCCCTCCCATCACACACCTACATATGAACATAGGTGTATATACCTTGAGAAAAAGTTGGGGGTGGTGGTAGCCGAAATTAGGATGGGTGGGGTCAGCCGGTTTGGTGTGGGATGGGGTCCGGAAAAATCGAATTTGGGGGAGGGGGTACAAAATTAGTCTTCAAAATTTTAAGAACAAATTTGAGATTTTGCTAAAAAGACGCTTTTCACAACTTATCAAATATGAGAACCGATTTGGTCATTTTTCAAAAAAATGGAATTTTTGCGAAAAATTATTTCTAACTCTAAGCTAAAATTTTTAAAAATTTGAGGGTGGGGTGGGGTCTGGCAAATTTGGGTGGGTGGTCCGGGATTTTTTCCATTTGGGGGTGGGGTCTATCTCCAAAATTTCGAGGGTGGGGTCGGGGCTTTTGCATTGGGGGGGGGAGAGGGGTTCCCCCACCCCAGGGTTGGGCGAGACCGAGATTTCACCGAGAACGAGACCGAGACTCCCAACCCTGCCCCACCCAGACCCAGGTACACCTATGGCTGCCTGCCCCTGCCCCAGTCATAGTTTCACCGGAAATTTTGGTTGGGGGGTAAACTTCGGAAATTTTGTGGTCGCCCCCCGAAATGTGATGGGGAGTACCCCCTCCCGAACCCCGAAGATTTTTCAAAAAATGACCTTTTAGCAAAATTTAGCTAAATTTTTGAGCCCAAAAAAATGCTGGGGCTGGAGGGGGTAACCAAAAGTGGGGGGAGGGATACTCCAAAAATCTGGGAGGGGGTAAAGTTGGTCAAAAATAGGGGGGGCAACCCCCCCCCCCGGTGAAACTGGCCCCAGTGCCCCCCCCCCCGATTTTTGCTGCGATTTTTTGGACTCAAAAAGTCAGCTACATTTGGCCAAAATGCGCCAAAATTAGCCCAAATTGTAGATTATAATTGTTTATATTATCTTTTAGAAGCTATTTTTAAACGTCTGTAGCTGTGTATACAGGAGTTTTAGCCATTTTTTTCAAATTTTAAAAAAATTCAAAAATTGCGAAATTTCTTTCCAAAGTTTTCTCATTTTTTTAGAAGTTTGATCCCTATTTTAGGGGGGGGGGGAGAGTCTGAGCTCGACTTGTGGAGTAAGTAGCCGAGGTCGGGTATGTGGGAGTGGGAGGGCGGGGGCTCTGGCCTTCTCATGGGTGAGGGGGGTGTCTGACAGGGGGCGGGCAACGCCAACCTACTAACACTATACGCTGATTCCCCATCCCAACTTTTGCTAGAAACGGACAAGCCGGAAACTTTCTGCTGCGAATGTTTTATGCTGTTATGCTTTAACTGAGGAACTACAAATAAAACAACACCGGTTTCTAAAGCAGCACTAAAATGATGGTTGTGCTACGCTAGAACAATTAATTTGTTGTTCTTGACTAAAATTTATTGATAGCACCAACTTTTTGTTAGCTAGAGTGTACGCCGCTGTTCTTCTGTAAGAGCAAACACAAACTGTCGAAAACTCAAAATGGGTGGAACTACAAATTAAAAGTGCGTCACCTACATTTACTACATTTGATGTACTAAAATGTAGTGCAGTGCGTTTTATTTGTAGTTGAAGTTGCTCCGCCAAAGGAACGAACGTAAATTTTCCTCAATTTTCAGCGATTTTTAGCGATTTTTAAGGTAATAAGGCGAATTTTAGCAATTTTTTGCTAATTTTTTGAAAATTTTCGAATTTTTGGCTAAAAATTTGCAAAAATTCAGGTAGGGGGTTGAAAATTTTTAGGGGGGGGGGGGGTCGGCCGAAGGCCCATTTGGGGGGCGGGGTAGAAAAAATTTTTTAGGGGGGAGGGTCTGCGACCCCTCCATTCAAAGTTTTCGAATATTCATAAAATACTCAAAACTGCATGAATCGAAAAACTGAAAAAGTTGCCCCTGCGTTTATGTTCATTTACGCATTTGTGCCAAATTTGAGCTAATTTCATTTAGCGAGTGACAGCGTTTTGAAAATTTCAGCTTATCCCTCTTGTGTAGGTCGCTGCCAAGCACTGGATTATTCAAATAGATTCCTTGGAAAATAAACTCAGGAGAACCGTTCCCGGTAATGCAAGCGCCCCCTTAAGGTGGTGGTATCCTTTTGTGCAGTGCATTTGTCGTTATTTTTTTGAAACGCTATAACTTTCGCAATTTCGGGAGTTGGAAAGAGCTTTATACATCGTTAAAGCTTATAATCAGTACATTTAGAGCTTACGAAACCAGCAACATTAGCACAAAACTAGCAAAAATTTACTGACATACTGACTTCAGACAGGCTAAATATAGACAAAAAATTTTTGAACATGGATTTGTCAAAACTGTAGAATCGGCCAAAATTTTTTCTTGTGTCATGATATGAAGGACATATGCACCGAGGGACCTTTTTTGGATTTGGCTCAACAAGCCTCAATACTCCAGAAAATCCGGCAAATGTGCGGTGACACGAAATTTCGCAATTTTGTATTCAATTTTCTCGTAACTGGCGAAGTTTTAGCTCAAACCAAGAAAAATGTCCCTCCGCAATAGTGCCAATTTTCATCGAGCCAACAATCAGGCGAATCCATTGGGTAGTTTTTGAGAAATTGCTGTTCAAAACAAAATAATAGCAGTTTTTGCCAAAATGGCTTTTCGGCCAAATCTCTAGCTTAAAGCAACGAAGCCCAGCTAATAGGCACGGATAAAATGGGCATTAATAGACCGCTAATCGATTGAGAATAAAAGACCGAAAATTGTTCGTACGATATAGCAGTAATTTTGAAAAAACTGATTTTTTTCGAAAACAGCCGTTTTTTGACCCCAAAAATCGTTTTTGGCTTATACTGACTTAAGGTGGTGATTCCTTTTGGGCACAAATTGTTGGTTGGCGGCGCAAATCAGGATGAAATTTGGCGAAACTTTCCGAAATACATTCTTTTAGCGTTCTAACACCCTCCGCGCAATCCCGGTTCAAAAATTCGAGATTTCCGATCAGGGCGGTTTTTCCCAATTTCTGAAAGTTTGGCGGCAGCTATACAGTTATGACTATATTCAATTGAAAGGTCTCCTTGAGCTTCACATTTTTGCTTTTTAAAGAAACTTTCTAGCTTTTCTCAAGCGTGCGATATAGCCGATTTTCTTGTTTTGGCGTCGAAAACTTGTCATTTTTGCAAAAATCAAATAATCCATCATTTCTTGAACTACACAAGCCGGAAAATCAAACTAAGGGCGTCGATCTGAAGGAATCACAGGGGCAAATTATCCGATGGATGATCGTCTTCCAACAGCTATCTCGTAGGCTGCTATCATGAAAAATGTAGTTTTTGCAAAAACACGACCAATTTTTTTCCAAAGATTGTGGAGCATTCACCATGCAAGTTGGAGGGCTGCTACTTAACAAATGAGTTCTGCACAAATATACCCAGGGACGTTTTTTTAGTTGCCCCGATTACTGCTTTCTAGCTAAAGTAATCGCTTGACAAATTTGGAAAAACTAGGCAAAATACAGGTTACGCACACATTTCAGCTTATTTCTCTATAAGGAAGAGCGATTTCACAATAAATAAAAAATCGTCCCCAGCTATTTGATGGAGGTATCGAATGATATAACCGATGTCTCGCGAAAAAATTTACTTGAGTCTGCAAAAAATCTGGAAAATTATACTTCTTCTAAAATGTGTCAAAAATATTTTAAAAAAACAACATTAGTTTCATGGTATGCATTAAAAAGAGCAAATGTCAAGCTACATTTTGATATAAAAATGGCTTCTTAACTCCAACAAATGAACGAGTAATAATGGTGCAAAATTTTGTGACCAAAGGGAATCACCACCTTAAGGTGGTGATTCCTTTTGGGCACATATTGTTGATTGACGGCGTAAACCAGGATGAAATTCAACGAAACTTTCCAAAATAAGTTGTTTTAGCGTTCTAACACCCTCTGCGCAATCGCGCTTCAAAAATTCAACATTTGCGTTCAGGGCGGTTTTTGCCAATTTCTGAAAGTTTGGCAGCAGCTGCATGGCTATGACTATATCCATTCGAAAGAACTCGTTAAACTCTACAATTTTGCTTTTGGAAGCAACTTTCGATCTTTTCCCTATCGTGAGATATAGCCAATTTTCTTATTTTGGCATCAAAAACTTGTCCTTTCTGCAGAAATCAAATAATCCACTACTTCTTGAGCTACCAAAGCCGTAAAAAATTTAACTAAGGGTGTCGATTTAAAGGTCTCACAGAGGCCAATTATCGGAGGCATGACCATCGTACAATTGCTATCCCTTATGCTGCTATCACAAAAAATGTAGTTTTTGCAAAAACACGACCAAATTTTTTCCAGCGATTGTGCAGAATTTAGTATGTAAGCTAGAGAGTTGCCACTTAGCAGATATGTTCTACACAAAAATACCCCGGGACCCTTTTTTAGTTGCCCCGATAGCTGCTTTCTAACTGAAGTAGTGGCTTGCCAAAGTAGTGAAAAGTAGGCAAAATCCAGGTTGCGCAGACATTTTAGTTTATTTCTCCATAACGAAGAGCGATATCACAATAACTAAAAAAGGGTCCCCAGCTATTTGATAGAGGTATCGAATGCTCCAACCGATGTCCTGCGAAAAAATTTCAGCCTGCAAAAAATCTGAAAAATTATACTTCTTCTAAAATGCAGGAAAAACATTTTGGAAAGCCAAACTTAGATTCATTGTACGCATTGAAAAGAGAAAAGGTTAAGCTACATTTTGATATAAAGATGACTTCTTAACTCCAAATAATGAATGAATAATGGTGGTTCAAAGTTGATGTCTCCAAAAGGAATCACCACCTTAACCACTAAAGATGGCTCAAAGGTTGTAAAAGCAAAAATGTTCGTTTTTGTAGCCCCTTTCCATCCATAACAACCAATCTGTTGTATCGACTACCTACTGAGAGTATATATAATGCCAAAAACCGAAAATTCCTCATCTTTTCACCTAAAAATGTGGGACTGGTCCGACAATGTTAAAGAGCACCGAAATAGCGTATTTGGAAAGTTTCATCCACTTTCATAAAGAATTGAGGTCTCTAGGGTCAAATTTACACAAAAGGAAACTTAAGGTGGTGATTCCTTTTGGGCACATATTGTTGGTTGACGGTTCAAATCAAGATCAAATTTGATGAAACTTTCCAAAACAAGTTCTTTTAGCATTCTAACACCCTCCGCGCAATCCCGCTTCAAAAGTTTGACGTCTCCGTTCAGGGCCGTTTTTGCCGATTTTTGACAATTAGACAGTAGCTGCATAGCTATCATTATATTCATTCGAAAGATCTTGTTGAGCTCTACATTTTTGCTTTTTGAAGCACTTTGTAGCTTTTCTCTATAGTGAGATATAGCTGATTTTCTTATTTTGACGTCGAAAACTTGTCATTTTTGCAGAAATCAAATAATCCGCCATTTCTTGAGCTACGTGAGCCGTAGAATTAAACTAAGGGTGTCAATTTGAAGGTCTCGTCGGGGCCAATTATTCGTGGCATTATGATCCTCTAAATGCTATCCCGTACGGTGCTATCATAAAAAATATAGTTTTTGCAAAAACATGACCAAATTTTTTCCAGCGATCGTGCAGCATTTACTATGGAGGATAGAGGATTGCCACTTACTAGACGTGTTTTGCACAAAAATACCCAGGGACCCTTTTTTAGTTGCTCAGATTGCTGCTTTCTAGCTAAAGTTGTAGCTTGCCAAAGTTGGGAAAAGTAGGCAAAATCCAGGTTGCGCATACATTTTAGTTAATTTATTTATGACGAAGAGCGGTTTTATAATAATTAAAAAAGGGTCCCCAGCTATTTGATAGTGGAATCGAATGATGTGGACGACGCCTCACGAAAAAATTTACTTTAGTCTGCAAAAAATCTGGAAAATTAAATTACTTCAAAAATGCAGTAAAATAATTTCAGAGAACTAAAGTTTGGTTTACTGTATTCATTAGAAAGATAAAATGTTAAGCTCCATTTTGATATAAAACTGGCTTCTTAACTCCAAGGAATGAATGAGTAATAACGGTTCAAAGTTGATGTCACTAAAAGGAATCACCACCTTAAGGTGGTAGTACCACTACCGGGGTGGACTTTGAACAGATACTGTGAACTAAAGCCTTAACCAATCGTTTTGAAATTTGGCATAATTGTTCTTTATTATGTTTTGCATCAGATGAGCTGATCTACGACGCTGCGGGGACTGGCTTGCTGTCTACACAATAGGAAATGTATTAAAAGCTTTAAACTTAAATATCTCCTTCAATCCTTTATGAAATCATTTGAGATTTTCAGTATATGGTTAAGTTTACATATACGCTCTGGCCGTTTTTTTTAGTCTTTCGTAAAAGTGAGTTTTCCGTTTTTTAGCGTGTTTTGAAAATTTGTAAAATTTATATCTTGCCTAATATTGCGTTTTTCCAAAAACCAAGAAAACGGCCTGAGCGTATGCTGATGCAAAACTTATTTGCAAAATTTGGTCCATTTTGACTGAAGGAGTGACGAGAAAATCAAAAACAAAAATTCTGTAATTTTTCATTGTTTGCTTTGGTTTTCGAAATTTCCAATGCTTTCAAGCAGCTGCAAAGTGCTTTCTATTAAATAATGCACATAAATAACGCAAAAGGAACCGCTAAAACCCAATAGATTTAATTTTCGGATATACTGTTTTTACTTTGCATTATGTGTGCAAACGGTCAACGTAACTCAGATATATCAGCTATATATCAGCTATTCAGCTTCAACCGCTTGTAACTTTTGATAGAAACCACGTACAGAAGAGATATGCACATCATTTTAAAGCTCTTTTTATGCTCTTTCACACGGCACATTCAAATTTAGGATACAAGGCTTAAATAAAATTTTGATTATTTGCGCATGCGCTAAGCCATGATGGTAGCTAGCAAATTATGCACTCTCAGACACCAAAATTTTATGCAAAGATAGCATGCCAACCAAACGTGTTTCACCACTAGTTTCGTCATGTTTGCTTCATTTATGCCATGATTAGGTCGAAAATCCCGCTAGTGGTACTACCACCTTAAGGTGATGATTCCTTTAGGGCACATATTGTTATTTGGCGGCGTAAATCAGGATGAATTTTGATGAACTTTTCGAAATAAGTTCTTTTAGCGTTCTAACACCCTCCGCGCAATCCCGATTCAAAAATTCTAGATTTCCGGTCAGAGTGGTTTCCCCCAATTTCTGAACGTATGGTAGCTGCTATACAGTTATGGCTATATTCATTCGACAGATCTTATTGAGCTTCAGATTCTTGTTTTTAAAGCAAGTTTCTAGCTTTTCTCTACCGTGAGATATAGCCGATTTTCTTATTTTGGCGTCGAAAACTTGTCATTTTTGCAGAAATCAAATAATCCAACATTTCTTGAACTACGCAAGCCGTAAAATCAAACTAAGGGTGTCGATCTGAAGGCCTCACAGGGACAAATTATCCTTCGCATGATCGCCTTCCAACTGCTATCCTGTAGGCTGCTATCATAAAAAATGTAGTTTTTGCAAAAACACGACCGATTTTTTTCAAAGATTGTGGAGCATTCACCATGCAAGCTAGAGGGCTGCTACTGAACAAACTAGTTGCCCCGATTGCTGCTTTCTAGCTATAGTAATCGCTTGACAAATTTGGAAAAAGTAGGCAAAATACAGGTTACGCACACATTTCAGCTTATTTCTCTATAACGAAGAGCGATTTCACAATAAATAAAACATCGTCCCCAGCTATTTGATGGACGTATCGAATGATATAACCGATGTCTCGCGAAATGTTTACCGATGCCCCCCCCCAACCCAAATCCCCGTTACAGCTTTGGTTACAGGCATACATTAACATAGGGTTGAGTTCTGGGGGGGGCTTGTCCCCCGAAAATTTTGAGGGGGCTTGTACCTTGAACCAAAATTTTCAGGGGGGCTTGTTCCTCAATAATAAATTTGTAAAATTTTTCGAAAAATTAACGCAAATTTTATTAAAATTAGCAATTTTTTATCTAAATTTGCAAGAAATCTTCAATTTTTTGAAACAATTTCAAAATTTTAGGCGGTAGGGCTTGTACCTTGTCCGTGTTGGGGGGGGGGGGGGGGGGGCCCCCCCCCCCCCCCCCCCAGACCCCCCCGCGTTAACCTATGTTTACAGGGTTAGTCCGGCAGGGGGTTTGAAAATTATAAGGGAGGAGGGCACCCATGTAGTTTCCATGGAACTGTCGGTCTGGGGGGGGGGTAAATCTTGGAAGGTTGGTGGTCGACCCAAGAAATGTGATGGGTTACCCCCCCCCCATAGGTGTAGTTTGGGGGGGGGTAGCCCCCCACCAGCCATTTTTACAAACCCCCCAAAAATTTTTGGGGGCCCCCGGGCCACCCCCCCCCCCCCCAACTCAACTGGGGGGGATGGGGTAGTCGCGCAGAAGGCGCGAAAAAATTGGCCTAAAATTGGGTATTTTTAGTGTAAATTTTGCAAAATTTTGCTAAAAAGTCCAAATTTTTAACTTAACGTGTTTATTATCGCGAGAAAGACACGTTTATAACGGTTTTATGGACTTAATATTGACCTTATTCTGGACTCAGAAACGTGTTGGCAATCAAGTTTTCGAGTTTAAAAACACTGTCTAATACTAAAATTACTTAATGATTTCATGTTTTTCGGCATTAGCAATGGCTGAAAATGCGATTTTTGACATAAAAATAGAAAAAATTTTTGGGGGAGGTTTGGGGGGTCGTGGGGGGGTTTGGGGCATAGGTGTACCTGGGGGGTGGGGGGAACCCCTCCCCTCAAATGGAAAAGTGCCGACCCCACCGTCGAAATTTCTGAGGCAGACCCCACCCCAAATGGCCAAATCCCAGACCCCGGCCACAGTGGCGGATCCAGGGGGGGTCCGGGGGCCCGGGGCCCCCCCTTTGCGATTTGGGCCCCCTCCTTTGACATTCCGGGCCCCCCCTAGAAAATTTTTTCAGCTGTTTATAATGCATATTTCGAGTGAAAATTAAGCATAATTTTAATAAATTCCACAAATTTTTAAAAAATTTCGCCTGCGGCGCACTTATACTTCCGTGCTGCTTTATTACGTACTTAGTTCTGTGACAGAACTTCTGTCTCTTAAAGTGTCTTCTATTTTGTTTCCTTTCCTGTTTTGTAAGTATATAATTAATTGTACCTAACGCTTTTAGTTTATTTTATGACTATATACCGGCTTATATTTATATTTACAAATTTTGTTTTGCTTTCATAACGTATACGTATATATATAAATGGGCAATGCAAGATTAATAATTGGCAGCTTCTGAAAGTGTTCTAGAATAAATCATGGAAGTGAAAAATTCTGAAAAGCATCCAATTCCCGTTTTGGGTTTCCACTGATCGATTATACAACAACTCAATAATTCATCTCATCTTAACTAATCTTTTTAAACATTTGAATTGCTGAATTTTCCACGATTTTAAAAAATTCTTCAACTTCTGGGGGGCTCTGCGTCTGCCCCCGATACCCCCCGTTTCGCACATTATCTTTGTTGCCCTTGTAACTTGTCCTCTTTATTGGCACCATTCCTTGTATATACTTATACTATTTTACTGCAAGTTTTTCACGTCGTAAGTTACAATATACATGTACATCTCCATTTTATTTCTTCAATCTTTTCAAAAGTTTGCATGACGGATTTCTTCCAATTTCAAAAAATTCTTCAACTTCTGGGGGGCTCCGCCCCCCAGTCCCCCCGTGTGCTTCTTGTGTATATAAATTCTCCATGCTTTGCTTCACTCACGGGATATAGTTGTTTTCCAATTGGCAAGTAGACCAACCTTTCCATACACAATATTTTCTTGTAAAAATATTTTGTTCCTGGAAAAAGCAAACCACCCCCCTCCCCCCGGAAAAATTTGGTTACCCCCCTTGAAAAATTTTTCAGCGGCCCCCCCCTTTTCAAAATCCTGGATCCGCCACTGCCCACCCACCCAAATTTGCCAGACCCCACCCTCAAAATTTTGCCTCAAAATTAGTAGAAATTCGAAATTTTTGCAAAAAATTCAAGTTTTTTCGATCAAATGAGCAAAAATGAAGAAATATTGTTGATTTGTAGTTGGAAATAACAGATTTTTAGCAAATTTTCGAATTTTTTTGTGAATTTCTGACCAAAAAAATTTTTTACCCCCCCCCCCCAAATTAGATTTTTCCCGACCCCACCCCAACTCAAAACGGCTGACCCCACCCGCCCTAATTTCGGCTACCCCCTCCCCCAACGTTTTCTCATTTCTCAAGGTACACCTATGGTTTGGGGGGTCTTAAAAGGGCCCCCCCCAAAATTCCGGGGGAGGGGGTCCCCCCAACCCAAATCCCCGTTACACCTATGCCCCCCACTCCCCCAGATTTCAAACCTAGCAAATTCTCTGTAATTTAGTCCTATTTCTTCAAAATAAGGTCTGTTTTTAGCGTTTTAGGCGTTTTTGCACCGTTTTTAAGTGATTTAAAGTCACAGTCAAAAATTGGCTGTAAAAAATATATATAGTCGAAAATTGGGGGAGGGTTGGTCAAAAGTTTTGGGGGGATTAAACTTATAAAAAATTTCCGGAGGGGACACCCCCCTCAGAGAAATTGCCTTCCCCACTCCAATTATTTATCCTATAGCATTTTCGCTTGGCCACACCCACAGTTTCACCAGAAATTTTGGTTGGGAGTTGGGTAAGTTTTTGGAAATTCGGTAGTCCTGGCATTTTTTAGGGTTTGGAAAGTATAAATTAACAAAGTCCGGAGAAAATTTTTGAAAATTTGACCTCAAAAACCTAATTTTTCGAAACTTTTGGGCGACCAGTGGGCGAAAAAGTGGGGGGCCCACCAGTCCACCCCCCACTAAGTATAAAAATGCCAGTAGACAGTCGGCCCCCGAAATGTGATGGGGTACACCCCCGAACCCCCCCCCCCCCAAAATTCATTCCTCAGGAATTCCAAAAAATGTCGATTTAGGAGCCGTTTTAAGAGTCTAGATGGCCTAGTGGTCCAAGGCGCTGGTTAGAACTTCCGACCTCACGGTCGGTGGTTCGATCCCCGGAGATTACAAAGCTTTCTCGGCTCTAGCCAACCCAGTATCCTATCCATCCTTAACTGGTCGGTAAATGGGCACCACCACGGTGGGAAGGGAACAGTACGTAGTCTGTGTAGAAGGTCCGGCCCTCTTCCATGGATGCAGTCATCCATTGTTTCCCCAGGGGGGGGGTACTCCCCCCAAAATTTTCGACCAACTTTACCCCCTCCCAGATTTTTGGACTATCCCTCCCCCCACTTTTGGTTACCCCCCAGCACTTTTTGGGGTCAAAAAGTTAGCTAAATTTTGCTAAAAAATGGTAATTTTTTGAAAATTTTCTCTCAAATTATGGCTTAAAATTGATTTAAAAAGGTGTAAAAACGCCTAAAACGATAAAAACAAGCCTTGTTTCGACAAAAAACGCGTTAAAATACAGAAAATTTTGCGTTTTTAGGCCAGTTTTTTGAATTTTCTGAGGTCCGAATTGGGGGGGGGGTTCGGGGGGTACTCCCCATCACCTGGCTTTTTCCTAGGCAAAAATTTCTGGGGGGGGGGAAGTCTGGGTCTCGGATTTCTGGGGGGGGAAGAAATTTTTTTAGAAAAATGTCTAAAAATAGCTATTTTTTTGCTGCTGAGCTAAAAAATAGACTATTTTTAACTTAAATTTAACCTTAAAATAGCTAAAAATGCTTAAAAATGGGTAAAATCCGGCGATGCCGGAAAATTTTTCAAAATTTACCCTCAAACCCTATTTTTCCGGGCACTTCAGGGTGGGGGTTCTGGGGGGGAGGCCTCGAACTCCTGGGGGGGGCCGATTCTGGGGGAGCACTTCAAGTACGGGGGGGACCAATCGGAGGCCCCCCCACCCCCCACCCCCCCCCCCTGTAGGAAAAAGCCAGATCACATTTTGGGGGTCGACCACCAAATTTCCGAAGTTTACCCCCCCCAACCAAAATTTCCAGGGAAACTATGCAGTCATCACTCGAGGTGACGCACGTCTCGAGGTGACACTCCTGGCTCTACGACTGAGAATCCGAGTATGAGCACCGCACCCCATGTCCTGTGGCAGAACGGAGATATCTCCTGGGACCAGGCCCGCACCCAGGATATCGAAAGGGGGGGTCCAAGGTAAAATACAACGGGGCGGGGTCTGGGGAGGCGGAGCCCCCCAGAAGTTGAAGAATTTTTGCATTTTGGCCCAAAAATCGTACATTGGATGTTTGTTTCTTGCAAAAAGTAATTTATCGCGCCGAAGGCGCGAAAATTTTTTAAAAATAGCTGTTTTTGCTATAAAAATAGCAAAAATTTTCTATTTTGTCATCCCAAAGGGGGGGTCCTGGGTTTACTTTACTGTTCGCCCCCCCACTTTTCGGGTCCCCCCCCACTCGACCTCCTCCCCTCCCCACTCGGCCCCACCCCCACTCACTATAAGGTGCCCAGAAAATGTCTAATTTTAAGGATTTTTGGTCAAAATTTTCAAAAATTTTCCGGCTTCGCCGGAATTTTTTGGTCAAAAATCGTCTATTTTGGTGCTCAAACTTAATTTTTGAGCACTTTTTAGCATAGTTATAGCAATATGTGTACAAAACAGGCTATTTTTTTACTGCATTTTTGGAATTTTTGGACCATTTTATTCCCCCCCCCCCCCAGCCCCCCCTCTCCCCCCCCCCCCCCACTCTCCCCACCCCCACTTTTTTTCGCCTAAAATAAACCCAGGGGTCTAGACCCCTTGAACCCCCCCCCCCCTGGGTGCGGGCCTGCCTGGGACCATAGGCGTACCACCTGATTGGGTTGGGGGGGGGAGTAAAAAGTCTCAAAAATCGGAAATTTTCAAAAAAGTACCCAAACTATACCCAACTATTTCAGCTAAAAATGGACCTTTTTGGACATCGATCATTTTCGACATAAATCTAATAAAAAACCACTCTATTGCCTTTTTAATCCTATTTTTTAGCGTTTTTAACTGTTTCTAGACAATTTTTTCAGAAAACTTTTGAAAAATTGCAAAAATTTTTGCAAAAATTTAGCATTTTTCTCTTGTTTGGACCCCATTTAAGGGGGGGGAGTACATAGTTGTCGAGGTCGGGTATGCGGGGTGGGGGGTTTGGCCTCTCCGTGGGGGGGGGTCTCACAGGGGGTAAACTGTAGCCTGGTACACCTATGCTTGGGATCTTTAAGGTGCTGGTTCGAGTATTTGCAGCAAATTTTATGTAATTTGCTGTGACTGTAATTTGCTCAATTTTTGGAGTTCAACAATAATCTTTATATATATCATTTTAAAGCTTAGAATGTGCTTGTTACAACTAGGTATATACAGTATAGCTGTCTCATTTCAACTCTTCGGCTTGAACAACATGATATTTGAACAACGACTTGCAATAACATGAAAACAATTTTTGAACATGGATTTCTCGAAGTGTGGGAAAGCTAACGAAAAGCGACCAGTTCAGGCTTCAAAAGAAACGTCTTCCCGAGGGCTATTTTTTCTGAAATTATTTAACGAGTAAAGAAGCTCAAGATTTTGAGAAAAACGTAAATTTTGTCTGATTTTCGTCACAATTTTCAAGTTTGGACGCTTATTTCTCTCGAACTGAAAGACAAAATGCAAAACCATGAAAAATAGCCCTCGGCAATTGTCTCAAAAATACGTGTGTAAAGCCGTTTTTTAATTGAATGCATGAGTTGAGAGAAATCCGTGTTCAAAACAATCTAGTTGCGATTTTCAAAATTTCACATTTTCGCTGCTGTGCGCCGGCAGAGATACCGTAGAGAGCTCTCCTTTGGGCGTAAGATGTCCTTTAGGACCACAAATATGGACAATACTTGACCGACGGACCAGCGCTGTTGAAGCTGTCAATATCTTGCAATATATATTTGATTTTTCGAAAAATAGTCGGTTTTGGACCTCGAAAATCAATTTTCGCTGTTATCTCTTAAACCTTAATTAATCGAAGAAAACTCTCAAGAGCAAAGTTGTAGGTATTGATGAGAGGATTCGAATGAAGTTCATCCATGTAGGGTGGTCACAGTGCAAGTTATGGCGGAATAAAGCTAATTTCTCCAAAACTCAAATTTTCAAGCCGCGACTTTTCTAGCATATGTTCTATAGGGTAAATATATAATGTAATTGTAGCAAATTTGAATAAATTTCAACGACAATTGCGCTTTAAAGCCCAAAAATACACGAACCCGAACCAGCACCGTAAAGCAATTTTAAGCCAGCCAATATTTGGGTAAAATTCCTCGAAAATGGCCATTCGTTGGCAAACTTTAGATCAATTTTTAGCTCCAAAAAGTGCTGGGGGGAAGCAAAAGTTGGGGGAGGGTAAGTCAAAAATTCTGGTGCAAAGGGGGCCGAAACTTTGGAGTGAATACCCTCACCCTCCCCTGAAACTGTGCACTTGCATAAAAATTCAGCTCAATGTTGGGGTCCATAGGTTGGTTCACGGTTGGGGGGTAATGAAGTTCGTTGGGTTTAATGAAAGTGTGTTAGGGGGACCGACTCCACAGATTTTCAGATTTCGTTAGCCTAGCCCCCCCAAATACGAGCAATAGTGGGTTAATATAATTGTTTTTGGGTTTGTTGAAGGATAAGTAACAAGTGATATACCTATATGTATGCACTGAACTAAGAGGATGAACTCGTGTGATTCATTTTACGACAGCTTTGACCGAAGTTACAGTTCTGCTTTTCATAACTCTACGAAGCTAATTGATTTGGTTGAAAACTACCATCGCCGGCTGAATCAGGTGCATTATTGTCACTTGCAAGCTTACTTATGTTTAGGTTATTAGGTAGTGCGCGTCAGCGCACTACCTAGAATAGGGGAAAAAAGGCGTATTGCGGCCTCTTGGAACATAGTTTTCCCTGGTGCCGGCGGAGGAGTTGAGGTAGAGCTTCATATTTTACCAGTAGAAACCCCTTCACGAGGGGTACATGCTGTGCAAATTTGAGCAAAATCGGCCGAGCCGTTTTTGAGATATGACAGATTCAATTTTTCAATGCACGACTTTCTCTCCATTTCCCCCCCCCCTCTAGGGGTCGGAGGTCTTAGATTTCCTATACCATATGAGGTTTTTTTGAACAACTTTTTCCCCATTTTTGGGGAAATGAGTATGGAGTAGGTAGGGCCTCCCCATAGGTCTGTGTACATATATAGCAGGATGTCGATTTTTTCGGAGATAGTTTTTTTCAAAAATGGTCAATCCTTCGGTTCAAGTAAACTTGAACTGGGGCAGGCCGATGGGTCTGACGTTCGCCGAGGAGCATGGCCCCATGGTCTAGATTGCCATGGGGTATATGAATTTTGGATCTGTCCCCTGTAGTTTTCTGGCCGGGGGTTACTAGTTAACGTGTAAAAGGGGGGGTCTGGGCCTACGGAGTAGGCAGCCCTATACATAAGAGCTGCTGGGCTTAGGTTTCGTATTCGAATAGGAACCCCTATATGGTGAATCTAAATGGCCCATTAGTTTCGGTCTAGGACCTATCCATGTGGCTGGGGGGCACCCTGATGGTGGTGGGCCCTACCGTGTCGCAACTCCAACTTTAACCTCTTCTAGAGAAATATCTACAGGGAGCAGGTCTCTCTTATTTGGGGTTTGGGGTGGGGTGCGGGAGCACTACAGCATAGGCTATACTGGGTTTCGCCCGGACCCCTGTGGCGCCCTGGCCAGGGGTCCGGACCGGGGACCGGCCCCCAAATGGCCAAAAATCGATTTTTCCAAAAGTGGCCAAGTTTGGTATCAAATGAAAGCCCTTGCTGAGGCGAACATTTTTTGTCATTGGAGGACCCCTCCAAAGTGGACCCAGCGGCCTGTGGCGCCCTGACCAGGGTCCGGACCGGTCCAAAATGGTCAAAAATCGATTTTTCCAAAAGTGGCCAAGTTGAAAGCCCTTGGTGAGGTGGACAATTTTTGTCATTGGAGGACCCCTCCAAAGCGGACCCAGCGGCCTGTGGCGCCCTGACCAGGGTCCAAATTGGCCAAAAATCGATTTTTCGAAAAGTTTGCAAATTTGGTATCAAATGAAAGCCCTTGCTGAGGCGAACATTTTTTGTCATTGAAGGACCTCCCCAAAGCGGACCCAGCGGCCTGTGGCGCCCTGACCAGGGTCCAAATTGGCCAAAAATCGATTTTTCGAAAAGTTTGCAAATTTGGTATCAAATGAAAGCCCTTGGTGAGGCGAACATTTTTTGTCATTGAAGGACCTCCCCAAAGCGGACCCAGCGGCCTGTGGCGCCCTGACCAGGGTCCGGACTGGTCCAAAATCGATTTTTTTAAAAATTTCCAAGTTTGGTATCAAATGAAAGCCCTTGGTGAGGCGAACATTTTTTGTCGTTGGAGGACCCCTCTAAAGTGTCCCTAGCGAGCTGTGGCGCCCTGGTCAGGGGGGTGGGTAGGTCAAAAATCGATTTTCCAAAAGTGGCAAGTTTGGTATCAAATGAAAGCCCTTGGTGAGGCGAACATTTTTTGTCATTGGAGGACCCCTCCAAAGTGGACCCAGCAGCCTGTGGCGCCCTGACCAGGGTCCGGACTGGTCAAAAATCGATTTTTTAAAAAATTCCAAGTTTGCTATCAAATGAAAGCCAATGGTGAGGCGAACATTTTTTGTCATTGGAGGACCCCTCTAAAGTGTCCCTAGCGAGCTGTCGCGCCCTGGTCAGGGGTGAGGGGGTCGGTCAAAAATCGATTTTTCCAAAAGTTTGCAAATTTGGTATCAAATGAAAGCGCTTGGTGAGGCGAACATTTTTTGTCATTGGAGGACCCCTCTAAAGTGTCCCTAGCGAGCTGTGGCGCCCTGGTCAGGGGTGAGGGGGTCGGTCAAAAATCGATTTTTCCAAAAGTTTGCAAATTTGGTATCAAACGAAAGCCCTTGATGAGGCGAACATTTTTTGTCATCGGAGGACCCCTCCAAAGTGGACCCAGCGGCCTGTGGCGCCCCTACCAGGGTCCGGACTGGTCAAAAATCGATTTTTTTAAAAAATACTAGTTTGGTATCAAATGAAAGCCCATGGTGAGGCGAACATTTTTTGTCATTGGAGGACCCCTCAAAAGGGTCCCTAGCGAGCTGTGGCGCCCTGGTCAGGGGTGAGGGGGTCGGTCAAAAATCATTTTTCCAAAAGTTTGCAAATTTGGTATCAAATGAAAGCCCTGGTGAGGCGAATTTTTTGTCATTGGAGGACCCCTCTAAAGTGTCCCTAGCGAGCTGTGGCGCCCTGGTCAGGGGTGAGGGGGTCGGTCAAAAATCGATTTTTCCAAAAGTGGCCACGTTTGGTATCAAATGAAAGCCCTTGATGAGGCGAACATTTTTTGTCATCGGAGGACCCCTCCAAAGTGGACCCAGCGGCCTGTGGCGCCCCTACCAGGGTCCGGACTGGTCAAAAATCGATTTTTTAAAAAAATTCCAAATTTGGTATCAAATGAAAGCCCTTGCTTCGGCGAACATTTATTGTCATTGGAGGACCCCTCCAAAGTGGACCCAGGTGGTCTGTGGCGCCCTGACCAGGGTCCGGACTGGTCAAAAATCGATTTTTAAAAAAATACTAGTTTGGTATCAAATGAAAGCCCATGGTGAGGCGAACATTTTTTGTCATTGGAGGATCCCTCAAAAGGGTCCCTAGCGAGCTGTGGCGCCCTGGTCAGGGGTGAATGGTCAAATTTCCCGTACCCCACGCAGCGCGACGACCCCCCCCCGGTGGGAGTTCGGTCCCCCCGTCATCCTCTTTTCCGATAACCCTTCTGTAAACGTTTTCTGATGTAGAAACAATTGCGTTTTTACAAGTTTACCGTACCCCATGCAGCGCGACGACCCCCCCCCGGTGGGAGCTCGGTCCCCGTCATCCTGTTTTCTGATAACCCTACTGTAAACGTTTTCTGATGTAGAAACAATTGCGTTTTTACAAATTTTCCGTACCCCGCGAACCGCGACGACACCCCCCTCCCCGGTGGGAGTTCGCCCCCCGTCATCCTCTTTTCCGATAACCCGTCTGTAAACATTTTCTGATGTAGAAACAATTGCGTTTTTTCAAATTTTCCGAACCGCACGCACCGCGAGACCCCCCCCTCCCCGGTGGGAGTTCGGCCCCCCGTCATCCTCTTTTCGGATAACCCTTCTGTAAACGTTTTCTGATGTAGATACAATTGCGTTTTTACAAGTTTTCCGTACCCCATGCAGCGCGACGACCCCCCCCCCCCGGTGGGAGTTCGGTCCCCGTCATCCTGTTTTCTGATAACCCTACTGTAAACGTTTTCTGATGTAGAAACAATTGCATTTTTACAAATTTTCCGTACCCCACGCACCGCGACGACCCCCCACGACCCCCCCCCCCGGTGGGAGTTCGGCCCCCCTCATCCTCTTATCCGATAACCCTTCTGTAAACGATTTCTGATGTAGAAACAATTGCGTTTTTACTAATTTTCCGTACCCCACGCAGCGCGACGACCTCCCCCCGTGGGAGTTCGGCCCCCGTCATCCTCTTTTCCGATAACCCTTCTGTAAACGTTTTCTGATGTAGAAACAATTGTGTTTTGTACCTTAAGGTTGAAACCAAACGTAAGCAGGTTATTCAGGTTTTTTCAGAAAATTTTTGAAACTTTTGGAAAATTCCAACAGTCTCCCTCTACTATAGTATCGATATTTACCGATGGGACAGGTCATCCCCCGATCTCGAGCTCCCGAGATTTTGTGATATCTTTTAATGACTGTAGGACATATTTTGACCAAAATGTTAAAATTCGAAAGCTCAAAGTATGGCAAATATTGTTAAGAAGTTTCGATTTCTCACCGATTTGAATGAAAAAATAAATACAAGCGTCCACTGGTAGATCCAAGAATTCGCGACTGGGGGTGCGGTGGTTCACGAGCAAACGTTCGCAAGGTTGAAGTTGAAGAAATGTTTTGTTTTTACAATAAAATCGGTCATAAACTCTTTAATTCTTTGCATTTCGAAGAACCGCCAAAATTTCTATAAGTATATATGGTAATTTCTAGGCCAAAATGGAAACTTTCTACAAAAACTTCGGGCGCATTTCACGCGTTTTCTTCATAAATACTATAAATATGCTATTAAGAAGAAGAAAATTCGAGCCGGCGGCGCGCAATTTTTTGGTCCTTTTTCACATTTTCTCCTTAATTTTTCCTACCTTTGAATCAAGACGGGGAGGGGGCGGCCGCCGGCCTCCCCTGGCTGCGACCTGCAAGCGTCTGTATTATTGCATTGAGTTTGTATTCTTATTGCAATATTTGAATTCCCCCCCCCCCTTCAAAACACTAAAAAATGCCAGGTACGTAGCGTAAGTATCAGTATATACTTTCAGTTTGGCACAAAACAAAATATTACCTCGACCTTGCCTCGACTTTTGCGAAACGATTTTGAGCAAACATGGTCTTCCTCAAACTTTGAAAATTCGCAGTAATCGTTGACTCAATAAAAAAACAACATTTATAGATATATACTGTCACTCCTCCTAGTCGACACTAAATGTACGCAAATTTTCCGAACATTTCCGCTGCAGAAAGGTCTTCCTAACTTTTCCATTGCCCTAAGGTTTAACACGTGTTGGGATGCTCATTAATTTGAATGGAGGAAACATTTAGTTATGCACTGAAAGCGAGTCTTGTGTTGGGGATCCACGAGGCCAATAAAATATGAAAACGTTGCCAAAATCGAGAGCCCGCTATCAACTTATACATAGAAGCTGAGCGTAGGATGACGAAAAGAGCTCCAACAGAGAGCTACTTATATATGCATCTGCATTAAAACAGTGCGCCGCAGGCGAAATTTTTTTACATAAAATTAACCTCAAGTGCTAAAGCAGGAAAGTTTAGTTCTGTAAAGGTTGAATTGACAACAGTTTGTCCTAAAAATAGGGGAAAATAGGGCGATTTCGCTCAATATAGGGAAAAATAGGGCAAATCCGAAAAAATAGGGAAAAAATAGGAAAATAGGGATAGTTGAAGCCCTGCATGCAGCGCGACGACCCCCCCCCCGGTGGGAATTCGGTCCCCGTCATCCTGTTTTCTGATAACCCTACTGTAAACGTTTTCTGATGTAGAAACAATTGCGTTTTTACAAATTTTCCGTACCCCGCGCACCGCGACGACCCCCCCCCTCCCCGATGGGAGTTCGGCCCCCCGTCATTAGCACACAGGTATACGTAACTGAACGAAGTAC
>JASAND010026455.1:0-29937 GCA_030248195.1 Trissonchulus latispiculum
TACATTTAACTGAGCTTTCGCCGTAAAACATGATTCTGAATACATAAGAACCTAATTTGCACATGCATGAATGCAAGAAATGATACATATATATATATATATAGCTAGGCACACGTTAAAGATATGAGAGTTTCCAGGCCTAATACAAAACTGCACGCAAAAGATACAACTTTCCGATATTAGGTATTCCGGCTCCAGCCGGAATAAAAATCTGGGATGAGGGTAAGGTTGATCGAAAATTTTGGGGGGGATACCCCCCAAAGGAAACTATGGTCCCCCCTTATGGTGCGAAAAAAATTTTTCTCCGATTTGGCTGAGAAGTTGTCCCTAGGGTAAATCGAGGTCGCTGATTTTAAAAATCGTATCGAGAGATCGATCGATCAAAATTGATCAAAAAATTTTTTGTCACCAATTTTCGCGAAAAGTCGCCCCTATGCTAATTCGGGGACGCTGATTCCGAATCTGCAGTCGAAATTTCAATCCGAGCTGCCAAATTCGAGTTATTCGCGAATTTTTGAAAAACCGATGAGCATCGATTTTTGAGGCCAAACGATCGAGTTTTACGAAATTTCGACTGCAGATTCGGAGTCAGCGCCCCCGAATTACCGTAGGGGCGACTTTTCGCGAAAAATCGGTGATAAAAACTTCTTGATCGATTTTGATCGATCGATTCTACTGATCGATTGAGCGGTCTGATCGATCTCTCGATTCGATTTTTGAAATCGGCGACCTCGATTTACCCTAGGGACAACTTCTCAGCCAAATCGGAGACAAAAAAATTTTTCGAACCATAAGGGACCATCATAGGTGTAACGGAGATTTGGGGTGGGAGAGGCTCCCCCCCAACATTTTCTGGGGGGGGGGCCCTCTGGCGACCCCCCCCCCCAGGACCCCCCCCCCCCCCAACCCTCCCCAAAAAAATTTTTCATTTTTTATGCCAAAAATCGCATTTTCAGCCGTTGCTAATGATAAAAAACATCTAACCATAAAGTAATTTTAACATTAGACAGTGGTTTTAAACTCAAAAACTTGATTGCCAGCATGTTTCCAAGTCCAAAATAAAGAAAATATTGAGTCATAAGATCCATAATACAGTTAAAAACGTGTATTTCTCATAATAATAAACAGTTTAAGCCAAAAATTTGGACATTTTTGTAAATTTTTACAAAATTTACCCAAAAAATACCCAATTTTTGGCCATTTTTCGCGCCTTCGGCGCGACTACCCCCCCCCCCCCAAATGGGGGGGGGCGTCCCCCCCCAAAAAGTTTTGGGGGAGGGTTGAAAAAAGGCTTGGGGGGGCTACCCCCCCCACCTTACACCTATGGGGACCATGGCGAAAAAATCGCCCCCCCCCATCTAAATAAGTGCCAAAAAATTTCGAGATGGGAGGGTCGGCGAAAAATATATAGGTTTTCCGTTAAGAAACTGAAAAATTTTCTTAATTTTCAGCTATTTTTAGCGGTTTTTATGGTAATTAAGCAAGTTTTTGCAATTTTTTCTAATTTTTTGAAAATTTTAAAATTTTTGGCTAAAAATTTGCAAAAACCTAGGTATATAGGTGATTGAAAATTTTTAGGGGAGTCGGCCGACGGCCGGTTTAGGAGGAGGGGTAAATTTTTTAGGGGGAGGGTCGGTGACCTGGGTTTTTTGCGCCACAAACTGCGAAATTACGCAATTTTTTTCTGAAATACGCAAAAAATTTTGGGCCTTTGCGCCACAGTAAGCAAAAATTTTTGAGCCAAAATATGCTTAAAAAATGCGATTTGGAGTCAAAAATTTTAAAATTCTCCTAAGTTTTTGCTGGGGGCTGCCGCCCCCAGACCCCCGCCTTGTGTGTACATTTGCTTATTTGAGTTTACTCCAAAACTTTATGGTTGTTTGTCGTTGATTGATGTTGATGCTAAAGCGTTGTATTGTATCAGCTATGTTTTGTTTTCCACTGTATAATTCAAAAGTGCCTTTGCAAAATTGTTTGGGGCATCAATGCATTTTATATATACAACACATCAAGTGCAGGAACCGTACATACGTTGATTAAAAATGAAAATTGTAGATGTATATATAATAATCTGTTCAGCTCTACGAAACTTACCCCTCGCACGTGGCCGCACAATTTTCTTAGAACACGAAAATGGACGGTTTTTGAATCAACTATTTATTAATTTCTTGAAAAGTTTTGAACTACAAAAGACATTTTTGAAAAATTTTTGCGCATTCGGCGCATCTACATAATTGTTCTATTTCGTTCCCAGCTTTAACATTAGCGTTGTTTCTTTAGCGTATTCGTCTCTGATCTTTCTTTAATGTCGTTAAAACGACATAATGTTAAATAATCAAAATACGTTGTATTATGTAGGGGCGCGATAGCGCCCCTACATAATATGGGTATAAAGGCGTCTGCGCGGCCCTCTGGAGACCGTGTTGGCCTGGTGCCAGCTAATTAGAGGTCCGGCGGTGGTAAAAAAGTCACCATCGTAAACAACTCGAGTAGTACTACAAGTACCACCATAGTTTTGGTTCGAATTCGAAACTTCGAATTTTTGCACTAGGCGATAGTTACCGTGCGTTTGTTTTTTTTTCTCGGTGAATAACGCTTACTGGAAATGCATTTTACGGCTAAGTGTTGGAACGACGTGGGCATTTTGGCACCATACTACTATTATATGTTGGTAGACAGGATCCCCCCATGCTACCTTTTTTTGGTCATTTTGGCACCTGGCCAATTTTGGCTCTGTGCCAAGGTCCCAAAGTCGGACTTTCGCTATTTTTAGCAAATTTTGGTCACACTTTTCTAGAACTGGGTAGAAGCTGGAGAGGTCTAGTATCTTTTGTTGAAAATTACCAGTAGGGGTGCATAAAGTAACGAGGGGGATTTTTTGATTTTGCCCCCTAGCTTTCAGGAGATGGGCCCAAACTTTGCATTTTTTTGGCCTGTTTGGGCGAAAAGTTTCTAGCCTAAAAGTCACTAAAAATGGCGTTTTTCGGCCTTGGGGTGGTGCCCATATATAGTAAATCAGGGTCGCTGAAAACGATGAGCATACTGCCGATACCGCCCGAAGTGACCACTGGTCAGCATGGCTCCCGTGGTTCCTCCCCCAGGGTCAAAGTTGGGAAAACTCCCTCCAAACAGCGTTTTTCGGCGTTTTGGTCGGGGGCACATATAGTAAATCGACTACGCTCGTTTCAATGGGCATATCGCCGAAACCGACGGAAGTGACCACTGGTCACTACAGCCTATGGGGCCTATTGACCACTGGTCAAACGGCCTAAAACTGCGCTTTTCGGCGTTTTGGTCGGGGGCATATATAGTAAATCGACTACGCTCGTTTCAATCTGCATATCGCCGAAACCGACGGAAGTGACCACTGGTCACTACAGCCTACGTGGCCTATTGACCACTGGTCAAACGGCCTAAAACTGCGTTTTTCGGTGTTTTGGTCGGGGGCATATATAGTAAATCGACTACGCTCGTTTCAATGGGCATATCGCCGAAACCGACGGAAGTGACCACTGGTCACTACAGCCTACGGGGCCTATTGACCACTGGTCAAACGGCCTAAAACTGCGTTTTTCGGCGTTTTGGTCGGGGGCATATATAGTAAATCGACTACGCTCGTTTCAATGGGCATATCGCCGAAACCGACGGAAGTGACCACTGGTCACTACAGCCTACGGGGCCTATTGACCACTGGTCAAACGGCCTAAAACTGCGTTTTTCGGCGTTTTGGTCGGGGGCATATATAGTAAATCGACTACGCTCGTTTCAATGGGCATATCGCCGAAACCGACGGAAGTGACCACTGGTCACTACAGCCTACGGGGCCTATTGACCACTGGTCAAACGGCCTAAAACTGCGTTTTTCGGCGTTTTGGTCGGGGGCATATATAGTAAATCGACTACGCTCGTTTCAATGGGCATATCGCCGAAACCGACGGAAGTGGCCACCGGTCACTACAGCCTATGGGGACCTATTGACCACTGGTCAAACGGCCTAAAACTGCGTTTTTCGGCGTTTTGGTCGGGGGCATATATAGTAAATCGACTACGCTCGTTTCAATGGGCATATCGCCGAAACCGACGGAAGTGACCACTGGTCACTACAGCCTACGGGGCCTATTGACCACTGGTCAAACGGCCTAAAACTGTGTTTTTCGGCGTTTTGGTCGGGGGCATATATAGTAAATCGACTACGCTCGTTTCAATGGGCATATCGCCGAAACCGACGGAAGTGACCACTGGTCACTACAGCCTACGTGGTCTATTGACCACTGGTCAAACGGCCTAAAACTGCGTTTTTCGGCGTTTTGGTCTGGGGCATATATAGTAAATCGACTACGCTCGTTTCGGCATATCGCCGAAACCGACGGAAGTGACCACTGGTCACTTCAGCCTATATGGCCTATTGACCACTGGTCAAACGGCCCAAAACTGCGTTTTTCGGCGTTTTGGAAGGGGGCATATATGTATAGTAAATCGACTACGCTCATTTCAATGGGCATATCGCCGAAACCGAGGAAAGTGAGCACCGGTCTAGGTGGCCTACTGACCAGTGGTCAAACTCCCTAAAACAGCTTTTTTCGGCCCTTTGGCGGTTACCCATTTATAGTAAGTCGGCGGTGCTGGTGGTGGTAAACGATAAGCATGCTATCGAAGTCGGTACATGTGAGCCCTAACCACGGAGACCTGTGAGTCAGGGTTCCATTGGTGGTCCAAACTGAAAGCCTTTAAAGTCAGTTTACCAAACACTTCGATCGGAGGTGGGAATTCAATGGTGTGTATATTGTGTGCTATATATATAATCACTTTTAGCCGGGCCTAAGGCATATTGCCGAAATCGAGGGCAGTGACGAGTGGTCACTACGGTCTATGGGGTCTATTGACCAGTGGTCAAACCTCTTAAAACAGCGTTTTCGGCGTTTTGTTGGGGGCATATATTGTAAATCGACTACGCTCTTTTACATGGCACTGTTTAAGCTCCTTATATCAATTAGTGTATTGCTGGAAAGGGATCCTTTAAAATGACAGAAGGACAAGAAACAAAAATGCTCCTCTGGAGCATGAAAAAGTAATATGGGTAATGGTGAGGTTGCAAAATCAAGAGAGGACTAGTCTTTAAAATGCTTAATATGGGGCTAGGTTAAAAAATACAAGAGGACTAGGTTGTGAGCGAATTAATATGGGCACAGCTTCGCCGAACAACCCATATTCGCGGGATTTCACGTTTCGTCTTAGCTTAGAGCTATCAACGTCAGTCAATAAAAAATTTAAGCAGTTGAATACTCATAAGCTATAGCTGTTTACATGTACTATTAGACTAGCTGCTAGGAATATATACGTAAATTATCATTTTGTTGTGTTGAACTACCGCAGGCTCTACTACTAGGAGAGGTCTAAGGATATGATGCTAAAGCTATTGGTCCAAGTCAGGAGGAAATAGAAGATTGTGGGAGAGTCCTAAATTATTCTTGAATATAAATTTTCCGTATAAATGGATACGTAAAATGCGCTGGTTAGTATGAAGCACTTACCGAAGAAAACGTTTGCTAAAATAAAAGTTCGAATAAAGCTCGAGCACATACCGTAGCTGTAGGTTTTTTATGAACTATAAACCAAACGTATCGTGGATATGCATAATAATTTACATTTACAAACCGCGAATATGGGTTGTTCGGCGAAGCTGTGCCCAAATTAATTCGCTCACAACCTAGTCCTCTTCTATTTTTTAACCTAGCCCCATATTAAGCATTTTAAAGACTAGTCCTCTCTTGATTTTGCAACCTCACCATCACCCATATTACTTTTTCATGCTCCAGAGGAGCATTTTTGTTTCTTGTCATTTATATATGTCGAAAACAAGATAGTGAAATCGTGAAAAAAATTTTCAGAAGACAAACTTCTTGCGTAAACACACTCACAGTTCCGAAGTCCAATTTTCAACAAATTCCTGCTGATAAATGTTTCATATATATTCTATTCACCCACTTTCGCGCTAAGAATTGCGTGAAATTTTCGAAGGCTCCTCTCTGGCGTGGCGAAACGATAAATTAAGCATTTAAAATGCTTTAAAACGTTAAATAAAGAATAAAATAACACAAAAATCGGTTTTTTGAGCGAAAACAGGCCTGGCGCAATTTTTTTCTAAATTACGCAAAAAATTTTGGGGCACTGCGCCACGGACCGCAATAAGTTCGGACGAAAAAAACACAGTCGGTGACCCCTCAATTTGGGGGGAGGGGAGTCTGGCCTTCTCGTGGGGGCCTTCTCGTCGCCTTCAAGGAGCAAACTGTAGCCTGGCCTGGTACACCTACGTAGTCTATGTACGTACTCCCCCCTTTTAAGCCCAACAGGCATTACGTATATATTATATATATATATATATATATACACGTATATCATGAGGGTGCGCGGAGCGCCCCTCATAATATGAGCTATAAAGGCACTTTGCGGATTTGGGAAACTGTTAATTAGCCATAACTAACTAACGGTAGGGAGTTGAGAGCTAAAGTTTACATTTTTGAAATCTCCAGGCCAAGAGCTTTCGAATGATATCAAACTTGCCCGGAAAAAATGAACTTTGAAAAAATCGACTTTTTGATACAAGTTTAAAAGTGGGGTTTTTTTTCTCTGTATCGACCACTTTTTTAGGGCGATTTTTGCGCACACCGATTTTTCAAACGGCCCATAGGAAAAATTTTTCTATACTAATTTTTGATTATCTAGGCGATGGTCCAGATCAAGTTTATGTTTGATTTCCGAATTTCGCTCTGGGTCGATTTTTACAGATGGTCAAAAATAGAAAAATCGACGTTTGGACTTTGGAATTTTTCGAGGCCCCAACATAGAAAATTTAGATTTAGATGCTGGCTCATATTAGACGTTTTAAATCTTGTCCTTGACACATTTAAATGTTGACCCTCATAGCTCATATTGCATTTTACATGCGACTGCAAGGAGCATTTTTCCTACTTGTACGTACTATGTAGTCTCCCTGGAAATTTTGGTGGGGGGAGGTAAA
Source organism: Trissonchulus latispiculum (assembly GCA_030248195.1). Classification (NCBI taxonomy): domain Eukaryota; kingdom Metazoa; phylum Nematoda; class Enoplea; order Enoplida; family Ironidae; genus Trissonchulus; species Trissonchulus latispiculum. The sequence continues at coordinate 7,019 of JASAND010026455.1, forward strand.
TTATGGAAATTTGGTGGTTGTTTTCCTTTATTACCTCACTTGCTTTATATCTGCCGTCTGGTTGTATATATAGAAATGAGTCAAGAAGTCGAAGAAAAATGGAGTTGTGAATATTGCACTTATAATAACTGGCCGTCCGCCATCAAGTGCACACTTTGTCGTGCAGCCAGACCACCACAATTCAGCAGCAAGCAGCAGAGTCCGGACATCTTCAAACTAGCCGAATCAGAAAAGTCTACTGCTCAAATTACTGTTCGTGAAAGTCAGACAGTTAGTAAGTGATGTAGACAGGAAAAGGGAACGGGAGGACCTACGAGTGTGGAGAAATGAATACGTACGAACTTATCGGGAATGGAACAATCCATAATCTGAAAAATGTTTGTTGTGTATTTACCTACCTGCCTGTATTTTCTGACTTCTGGGGATTTACTTTACAACGCGCAGTTGGTAGGTGGTAATCTGGCTTATCCCTAGTGGGGGGGGGGGCTGGGGCCCCGCCCCCCATTCGGCGACCTCCCCCCCCCATTCGAGGAGCCCCCCCATGAAAAGCCCCCCCCATAAATCCCGACCTCCCCCCCCCCATAACCCCAAAAATTGCCAAATTTTACCATTTTTACCCTAAATTTTCAAAAAATTTTCCGGCTTCGCCGGATTTCTGACTAAATTTTCGCTATTTTAGCTTAAAAAACACCTAAAATTAGTCATTTTTTAGCGATTTTTAGCAGTTAGTACGCAAAAAACTCACAAAAATTCGAAAAAAATTTCTAAAAGAGCCCCCCCCCCCCTTTTTGGGTGAGCCCCCCCCCATCGATGGGGGGGCCCCCCCCATGAAGCCCCCCCATAAAAAATTGCCAAGGGATAAGCCAGGTAATTTCGCGTCGCTGGGCTGCGAAATTTTGCAATTATATGGCTGGATTTGGTTGGAGGCTTAAGCTATTTGACGGTTCAATTCAGTTTTTGAGTGCACAAACAAGTATTATAGGGGGGGGGGCGATAGCGCTCCCCCTATGGGTGTAAAAGGCTCAGCGCGACCCTTAGAGACCCGTTCGAGCACCATGCCAGCTAAATACTCAACCAAACTAGACAAATTTGGTATCGTTGGAATCAGCACGACGAGTACAACAAGTAGCAAAAATGTTTGGTCAAAATTTTTAACTTTGAAAATTTTCGATTCCGGACAAGTTAGTTTCGTCTGTTACTTTTTTCCGTGTAAATCTCGCTTGGTCAAGCAGTTTTAGTCTAACTCACAAACTGAACGATCTGGGCATTTTCAGCCGGTGAAGTTTGGTTTTTCTGAGAGTAGTATTTGTGTTAACGTATATACCTTTTGGACAATTTTCCGCTGCCCGGCCCGGCCGGCCACCTGTGCGGCCGGCCAAAGGTGGTCTGACCGCTAAGATGGCCAAAAAAGGCCAATTTTGTGTCACGGCTACAGGGCCCAGGAAACAAGCTAGAGAGACGCGGCTTGTTGCATAAGAAACTTTGGGATGGGTAGCGTGTCATAACGAGGGCGATTTTCGATATCTGTCCGGGATCGTTCAGGCGGCCGGCCCATTGGTCCGACCAAATAGCCATTTTCGGAAAATATCTAAGTCCCAACTCCACAGAAAATGTCAAAAATAGGCCTAAATATGCTGTTTTGGACCATATAGTGAGACGCATATAAGGGTTATCGGCGTCGCTGAACACTATGAGCGTAGTAGCAGCGCTGTGCGGTGCTGCTATCGTGCTGTACTGTTATGCAGCAACCATAGCACGCTGTCTGTAGACTTACTGTAAACGGCTAAACATATGAAACTTGGGGATAATTGTGTCCGTAGTAAAGGGGAACTGTAGCTATGTTAGTTGGTGCACTCTCTAGCTTCCACCGTGCTGTATGTGCTGTCCCAAAACACAGCACCGTCGATAACAAGTTATTCATTTGTCACTGGCATTTGAAATTCCGCATACAGATAGTTTTGGACATGACAAACTATTATAGATTGGTTTCGTATATTTATTACGATGTTACAATATGTGTCCGTAGTAAAGGGGAACTGTAGCTATGTTAGTTGGTGCACTCTCTAGCTTCCACCGTGCTGTATGTGCTGTCCCAAAACACAGCACCGTCGATAACAAGCTATTCATTTGTCACTGGCATTTGAAATTCCGCATACAGATAGTTTAGGACATGACAAACTATTATAGATTGGTTTCGTATATTTATTACGATGTTACAATATGGTTGCGCTGCAGTAGAGTACTGCAGAAGTACAGCACGGCCTATGTCTAACTACAGATACTTGCAGTCGTCTGAAATTCTGCAGGATAGTGCAGAATAGCATTGGAATCATGCCGTATAAGTCTCCTTCACTGACAATAAAGTTTGCATCTGGCTGCGGTTCAGTAGAGTGCTGCTCAAGTACAGCACGGCCTATAACTAGCTGCAGATACGTTGCAGTTGTCCAAAATTTCGCATATAACTGCAGAAGAGCAATTGAAATCGTGCCGTATAAGTTTGTGTCATCGACAGTATAATTTGCATCTGGTTGCGCTGCAGTAGAGTGCTGCTCAAGTACAGCACGGCCTAATACTAGCAATAGATAACTAGCAATCGCCTGAAATTCTGCAGGCACGTGCATGATAACATTGCAAATCATGCCGAATAAGTCTACTACTTTGGCAGTGACCCTTGCGTCTGGTTGCGCTGCAGTAGAGTGCAAGTACAGCATGGCTTATAACAAACTACAGATAACTTTCTGCAACTTTCTAAAATATTCTTATTTGTAGTGGATGAGGGGTTTTTCAGCCAAAATCAAGGAAAATGGAGAAATTTGTATAGTCAGCGGGAAAAAACCCACTTTTCGTAGCTGCAGCGAAGCTGGTCCATATTAGTGCGCTTTTAACCTAGTCCTCCTGGCATTTACAACCTGCCCCTCCCATATTAACGTTTTAAAACATAGTCCTCTGTCTGCTTAGAACCCATTGTCACCCATATTGCATTTTTCATGCTCCATCGGAGTATTTTTATTCTTGTATACATAGTCTAAGTTGAAAGAATGAAATGTGAGATTTTCATTTCCCCCTCCTCCTCCGGCTCAAACAAACTCAACTCATACCACCAAGGATTGGACCAATTCATTTGGTGTTTGGTTTGTGGACAGAGACGTGCTGGTGCATGATGGTTTGGACTTGGGGATTTTGGAGATCAATTCTGGAAAAATCCTCCCTTTATTTATATAATACGTATATATATACAAGTAACAAAAATGCTCCGCACAAAAGAGGATAATATGTGTGTGTTGGCTGTGTCTATAAATATCCTTTAAATTCCGGTTGAAGAAGTAAAGACAAAGTTTCATAGGCACGTGACGTTATTTGGCACAGCCAGTTTGGGTGGGTGGCTCCATGATAAAGGTGGTTCCGTTCGCTTAGGACTTTCATTTGGTATATATATACCAAAGTTGACCACTTTTGAAAACTTTCATTTTCGACCTAAAATCACCTAAGTCCCCACTCCACCCCACCACAGCACTCTACAGCCACTCTGGGTATGCAGTTCTATGACAAAAGTTGCTCAGCTCACTTAGAGCTTTCATTTGATACCAAATTTGACCACTTTTGAAAAATTTTATTTTTCACCTAAAATCGCTGAAGTCCCCACTCCATCCCACCACAGCACTCTACAGCCACTCTGGGTATGCAGTTCTATGACAAAAGTTGCTCAGCTCACTTAGGGCTTTCATTTGATACCAACTTTGACCACTTTTGAGAAATTTTATTTTCGACCACTTGACCCCCCCACCCGACTGACCCTTCAAACGGCAAACTGGAACCAGCCCACAAAAATAGGAACATCGGACGGCAAAACGGATATCGGGAATGAGCTGGGCGCACCAGAAAACCCCTATAGACAAAGTTTTGAGAGACCAGGTAAAGCCTACTATGGACTTCCAGGAAGCGGTTTCCAACTTAACCCTCCCGACGGCAAACTGGAACCAGCCCAGCAAAATAGACACGTCGGACGGCAAAATAGATACCGTGAGGGAATGAGCTGGGCGCACCAGAAACTCCCTATAGACAAAGTTTTGAGAGGCCAGGTATATAAATCCTACTATGGACCTCCAGGAAGCGGCTTCCGACTTGACCCTGCCGACGGCAAAGTGGAACCAGCCCAGCAAGATGGGTGGGTCTGACGGTGAAACTCACTGCGGGAATCGATTCTCCGTGCCAGAAAACCATTGTATGGAAGATTTGAGCTTTCAATAGCGAGGAATTTCGATTTTTCATTTTTCGAATTTTCGCCATTTTTGACGGGCCACTGTGGTCGCTAGGGAAGAGATAGAGACACGCAACCTGGACCGTTAGTTAGTTCAATATTATGTAATTTCTGAATATAAAAAGAAATCAGCTCCACCTCGTAACGTTCGACCTGAGCGACGACCACAAAAATGGTCACTTTTCGCTCTGAGCCGACTTTGCTGCGCCACTGCGGCGCTGTGATCATCACAAAAAGTTGTGATTCTTAAATTCTTTAGAGGGTACTACTAGACCCTATAGCCCTTTAGGTTGGCCCACCGCTGCAGTTCACGTGAAAGCGGCGAACATTATGTACAATACAACCATCACATAGGAGAAACCGGAAAAAAAACATCGCCGCCATAACCGGTCCGGGGCGCAACTTTTTAACGGTAAGTGATACGGGGCTGAAACTTCACAGATATACGTATATACTAAACTCGATGTGCTCTACAATTTGCGCATGAAATCTGCGCAGGATTTTGCGCAGCATCTGCGCAGCTTATTTTAGACTGTCTCCAGCCACTTTTCACACATATTATAGGGGTCGCTGCCGGGACCCCTATGAAAAAGGTCCGGATCCGTATGGTTTTGCTGCCGGATCCATATCTGCCAAATCCGAGTGGGGAGAGGGGTAGAGTGGGTGGGGAACCCAAAAGGTGGGGGGGGGGCGCCCCCCACCCCACCCCCCCCCCCCCAGTAAAAAAAGCCCAGACAGAACGAACCCAGGTAAAACCTATACCAGTTTAATTTATAGGCTCTATTAAACAAATTTATGTATTAGTTTGACCTTTTGGAAGTTTTTGAAATTTGCTTAATTTTTGCATTTTAATTAAGCATCACATAGAAAACGTGTTTTTATTGCATTTGAAGCCAAAAGGGACCCATTTACTAAAAAAATTTGCTATTTTTGACAAAATTGGAAAATTTGGCTTGAAATGGCACCATTCCAGATTTTGGCCACCTGGACCACACATAATGGAAAGATGCTAGGTAAAACCTATACTAATTTAGTTTATAGACTCTAGTAAGCACACGTATGTGTTTATTTAAGGTTTCCTGCTAATGGTTACAAAAATATTCAATTCTGAAAAATGGGTTTTTCCCGCCAACTGTAGGTCACCTCCAGGGGCCGATGTTATAAAGCAATTTAACCCGGTTAAATCGCTAGCCCGGGTTAGAAACCGGGTTATCAACCCTAACCCAGTGTTATAAAATGGGGTCGGCAAAACCCGGGTTTCGCTAATGGGGTTTGGGTTAAGTTTAGTGTTAACCCTCTGGGTTTACTTTAGGCGAAAAAAAGTGGGGGGGGGAGGTCGAAAAGTGGGGGGAATAAAATGGGCTAAAAATGCCAAAAATACCGTATAAAAAGCCTGTTTTCTACATATACTGCTATAACTAAGCTTAAAAGTGCTCAAAAATTGAGTTTTAGCACCAAAAAAGACGATTTTTGACCAAAAATCCTAAAAATTTAGCATTTTCTGGGCACCTTAGGGTGAGTGGGGGGGAAAGCCCAAAAAAGTGGGGGTGGGGCGGAGTGGGGGGGGACCCGAAAAGGGGGGGGGGGCCCCCCCCCCCCCCCCCCCAGTGAAGTAAACCCAGACCCTTAACCCAATATATATTTGAACCAAACCTGGGTTTGAAACCCTGGTTAAAATTGGGGTTAAGGTAGGTAGGTAGGTATAGTTAATTCCCGCCCGCTAGCTGGTGAGCTTTCGCTAAAATTGGGGTTGAATCAAGCAAATCTCAACCCTCCTCAGTGAGGAGGGTTAGCAGTCAACCCGGATGAGATTGGATGAAAAAAGAATTTAGAAATTTTTGAAAATTAAGTGGAATACATTTTTCATATTGCTTTCGTTCGTGGTGGTATTTTCTGAACTTCATTTTTACTTCAAATTTATCATTTCCAGCTTTCACGAAAAGGGTTAAAACTGAAGATTGGGGTTAACAATGGGGTTAACCCTAAAATAACCGGGTTAAGGTGCTGGTTCGGATTGGTGTATTTTTGGGCTTTAAAAGTGCAATAATCGTTGAAATTCATTCAAATTTGCTACAACTACATCATTTAGCCTAGAAAATATTTTACAAAAACTCGCGGCGTGAAACTTTGAGTTTTGGAGAAATTTCCTTTAATTCGCCATAACTTGCACTGTGGGTACCCACGGGCAAACTTATATAAATATATATAATCACTCGAATCGTCTCACCAAGACCTACAACTTTGCTCCTGAGAGTATTCTTCGACTTCATACGGCTTAAGAGATACCAAAATTTATTTTCAATGTCCACGACTGGCCTTTTTTCGAAAAATCAAATATTGCAAGATTTCGACAGTTTCAACAGCGCTGGTCTGTCGGTCAAGTATTGCCCATATTTGTAGTTCTAAAGCACATGTTATGCCCAACGGAGAGCTCTCTGCGGCATCTGTGCCTGCGCACAGCAACGAAAATGCGAAATTTTGAAAATCGCAACCAGATTACAGGGGCGTATCCAGGATTTTGATAAGGAGGGGGTCCAACCCGGAAAGGGGGTGGTCCGGACCTAATTTTTTGACAAAAATAGCCAAATTTGGGCCAAAAATAGCTAGAAATTTAAAAAATCTTCCGAAAAGGGGTGGGTCCGGTCGGTCCGGACCCCCTGGACCTCCCCCCTCGATACGCCCCTGCCAGATTGTTTCGAACACGGATTTCTCTCAACTCATGCAACCAATCAGAAAACGGCTTTAGACATGCATTTTTGGGACACTTGCCGAGGCTATTTTTCATGGTTTCGCGTTTTATCTTTCCATTCGAGAAAAATTAGTATCCAAACTTGAAAACTTTGGCGAAAATCAGACAAAATGTACATTTTTCTCAAAATCTTGAGTTTACCTGAGCACTAAAAGATTTCAGGAAAAATAGCCCTCGGAAAGACGTTTCTTTTGAAGCCTGAACTGGTCGCTTTTCTTTAGCTTTCCCATATTTCGAGAAATCTGTGCTCAAAAATTTTCTTTTTATCGTATGTTCAAGTCGAAGAGTTGAAATGAGACAGGTATACTCTACCTAGCTGTAACAAGCACATTCTAAGCTTTAAAATGATATAAAAATTATAAATTATTGTTGAATTCCAAGAATTGAGCAAATTACGGTCTTTCAATATTTGCTGCAAATACCAGAAACCATCGCCTTAAGTCCTTGCTAGCTGAGTTAGCTGATTGCATGAGCTTATTGGGGTTAAAATCGGGCTTAACTCATAGGATAACTGGGTTAACTTAACCTAACCCGAAAAATGCTTTATAATACAGGGTTAACCCCAAGGGTTAACCTAACCCAAAATTTTCAGGGTTAACCACAAAATGGACTTAACCAGGGTTAGCCTTAACCCCATTTTTATAACATCGGCCCCTGGTCGCACCGGCGGGGTCAGAGCAGTATGGCATATATATGTCATCGTGAAGCGCAACACTTACCCTACATGCTGTGTTTTTTTTTTGCGAAAAAAACTGCGAAATTCCGCACTTTTTTTGAAAATTCCGCAACTTTTTTCGGAGCTCTGCGTAAAGTTCCGCAAAAATTTTTGGCCTCGAGTAGAAATTTTCAGCTATTTCTGATAATAAATCCACGTGTTTCCGGTACTTTTTGCAGAAAATTTCAAAAAATTTTCGCGCCTTCGGCGCATATTTCTCTATTGTACACACCTTTCAGTCTTATGATAGGACTCTTGTCCGAGATATGTAGAATGCTTTGTAGTGAAAGCTTATCCAATAAAATTCTTTTCGCATAAATTAATTTCCTAAAATACCTGAAGAAGTATACACGCGTACACATACGTAGTAACCACTCTAGTAAGATGATAACCACTCTGAAGTATGCATTTGTTGAACAAAGTCGTGGATATACGTACTTACATACATACGTACATAACCTGTTTAGACACCAAAGTGCACAAGAATAACCCAAAAATCTTTGCTAAGTCGCTCGAAAAAATAGATTTTCAAGCTTGAATGTTCCGGAAACATCTAGCGTTTGCTGGAGGCTGTCACCCCCAGCCCCCATTTTTAAATTCGTGCTTTTTATCTTGGCGTTGTGCTTCATTATGATTGCTCTGTTCTTTCTATTTTTACTATTTTTCCGAAATCTTTCTATCTGCTTTTAATTTTAAAATGTTGTATATATATAAGTGTTCCCAAACCAAATTTTACACTAATTTTTCCCTGTGGCAGCTTTGGATTTTCTGGCTGCCGAAATCAAAATTTTGAGGGTTTCTATTAAGGATTTTTTTTGCAGTTTTACAAAATTTTTTCAGCTTCTGGGGGGCTCCGCCCCCCAGACCCCCCCGCATTTTCACCTTTAACTTTATATTCTTGTCAAAAACACACATATATATGCTTCGACTTTGGAAAAATAGTTACATATAACTTGGTTATACTATTCGTTAAATGTTAAAAATGCGTTCAAATACAACATAATCAATAAAATTCATTAGTTATCATTGCAAAACTAAAAAAATATGAATTTCGCAATTTTTTGCGAAGTTCCGCAAAAAATTTTGGAGGACTGCGTAAAAGTTCGCAAAAAGTTTCGACGAAAAAAAAAACACAGCCTACATGTACATATAATCCGTTTTGGTCTAAGTCTTTCCAGTAGTTCAGGGTGGCCCGGCAAATTTTGTCAAATTTTGGCACTTGGACGTATCAAAATTTTCAAAAATTTCAAAGTCCCAAAAAATTTGCAAGAAAGTATGTAGCAGGGGCTACAATAATACACCCTCTAGGGTAGTTTTGGACGCTCCTCAAGATAGGCTATTAAAATCCTATATAGCTCATACCGGTAGCCCACACTGGGAGTGGTTTTCCCCCGCATATTAAAATGGGGTTTCCCCGCTTGACTATACATATATATTATATATATTCCTTTTATTTGGTGCAGAATTCCTTGAAAAAACGACCACTTAGAAAATATGTCGTCTCAACTACCATTTTTTCTGAAATTGTGTAATGAAGAAACAAGCTTAGTGAGAGAGATACAGTCAAAACAGCTACCAGTACACGGAGTCTACGTGTCTACGTACGTTTCGATTATCATCTTATCATCTGGTGGGGCTGCCCGGGTCGATTGACTATGGTCAGGAAGCCGGAAGCTGAAAGGCTTAGGAAGCAACAACAAGAAACAAGCTTTGTATTTTGAAATAAATGTTAATTTTGCTGATGCTGCCAATTTCGTTTGATTTTTTGAGTTTGACCCATAACGGGTCGCCAAGTTCGATGACATAAGTTCTAGCCAAAAAATCTAGCTAGAAACTTCCAGAAATCTAGCCCTAAAGAAGTTCCAGCCAAAATCCGAAAATGAGGATTTCTCGTATGCCTATGTATGGCCGTTCATTTCAACATGAGGATAAACGCAAACCCTGAAAATGGTAATTGGCAATTGTCTCAAAAATGCGTGTGCAGCTTTCCGATTGCTTCCATGTGTTCAGAGAAATCCGTGCTTAAAACAGCCCTGTTGACATTTTCAATATTTCTCATTTTCGCTAATGCTAGTTAGTCGATCACGCAGAGTTGATGCAGGAAGCTTCCATTGGGCACAACACACGTTGATTGTCATGGTCAGATCAGTGGGTACATGAGGGAGAATCTCGGGCCCCAATCCTATGGAGGTACCAGTTTAGGATTGGAAAGAAGCCCCCGACAAAAAGTTGGGACAGGACTGATCTGTCAGCCCTGGATAGTCCAGTTTCCTTCGGGTCAGGGTTGCGGGGGATTCTTAGCAGGGCTAGTCTGTCCGAGGATTAACCGGATTCCCAGGTGCTAGCGCTATTTCGTATTTTCACCGATGATGTCGACACCATAGCCTGGGATACGAACTGCGGTCAGGTCAGCGATGCCAACATTATGGCAAGCAAGGTCTGCGGCTATGACGCTGCGGCGGGTTGGGTGGGGCAGCAGCTGTTTGCACGTTCAAGGTGGCAACCAAAGGTGAGCTGCTTAGGATCGAATAGGGGTTTGGGATGCCGGTTTTGGTAGTCACGGAGACGCAGCAAACCGTTCACACGACGCTTAGCAGAGCGCAGTTCCGAGGATCGGTGAAATAATATTTCTCCATGACGAAAGAGCAAAACGCAAAACCCTTAATTGGATATATAATGGAAATTCAGGCAGAGTTGCTTCAGAAAGCAACCGAACACACGCCCAACAATAGGAGTACAATTAATGTAGGCAATACTTGAGCCGCAGACCTGCACCACTGAAGGTGTCAAAATCCATGCAGTATACATTTGATTTGATTTTTGGTTAGTTTTTGATTTTGAAAATCTATTTTCACTCTTACTTTCTTGAAGGTAGTATATTTTTGTGTAGTGATCTTTGAAACACAAACCTTTTGCAAGAAAAATCGGGGTTTTTCCCCGCTTGACTATGTAGATCGTGAACAATAGAATGCTATGGCAACAAGTGGTGCAGTAATCGGCATTTTTAAAATAACCGTCTTTCGGAAAAAAGCAAGGCATAGCTGCCTTCATTTGAACATATATACTTGAAAGAAAGTATTAAGAACTTTCGGGAAAAATGGTAACAGAAATGAGAACCACGCGGGAAAAGCGGGTGACACATAATATAGCTCAGCTCTAATTTCCTTTTCGTGTTCTCTATATCCGCAAGCCAAAACTTCATAATTTAGGACTCTCCAAAAGACGTAAATCCACAACACCTTTTAGCACATTTCACGACAACTTCGCGAAATGTCGCACAACATCGCGTAAATCACGCGACATTTCGCGAAGAGAAAAATTTGAGCCAAAGCTACAATTTAAAATTTACCCAGAATTTTGGTAGATATGGAGAAAACCCCTGAAATTAGCTAACAAAACCTTAGCTAGCGAACTTCGCGAAGTGTTCGCGAAGTTCGCGAGGAGTTTTCGCGAAATGCTTTCGCGAAATCTTGGGAAATTTTGCGAAGTTACGCGAACTTCGCATGCGACTTCGCGAAATTCAGATTTTCGTACGACATATCGCAAAAAATCTACACGAATGTCGCAAAGCCTTCGCGAATTTCGCGTGCGCTCGCGACATTTCGCCAGATATGGGACTTCGCTTCAAACGCACTTTGAAATGAGCTGTACTGTATATATTTTAGGGGTCGCTGCTATATATTTGTTCTTTATTTTTCAACTATGCAATGCAATGTCTACCATGATTTATTACATAGCTTTCTTAGTTTCAGGCGACTCAGCCTCCCTTCATATTGCTCAACAGCAGTCCCTAAAGAAATGGTCCTGTCCCGGCTGTACCTACCTGAACTGGCCCCGAACCCGGAAGTGTGTCCAATGCTCTCAGGGCAGACCGCGTCAGTTTGCCACTCCGGCTGGTGGTGGGCCAACCACGACAGTTGGCAGCTGCAACTCGTCCCCAGCTGCCGCCAGCCTGCTGAAGCAGGAACCGTTGCTGGATTCCAGCCTAATCGGTGGGTCCAGTCTGTCCATTCGAGTCCCCGTGATCCCGCCGGTTTCCGGATCCGGACAACCGGGCACGGATCCGGCCGGCTGTGGAAGCGGCCCGCCCAGTGGCGGCGGGGGCGGTTCGCCGCCCAAAACCATGAGTCTGTCCCGGGAAGCTTCCCTCTCCTCGCCCTCCCCCCCAGGCTCCCTGTCGGCTGGCGAAGAGGGTCGCAGCACCCCGGCGCCCAGCCAACCACCCCTCCCACCACAGCTGTCCTCAACAGGTGGAGTAGATAACAGCGGGCTGCAGCCGTCATTTCCCGGTTCCTCCACCCAAACCCCTTCGGCGGTGACTGGTAACGGTAACGGGAATCGCTCCCATCAACAGCAGCAGCAATCTTCTTCTTCTTCAATATCGACCTTGGATAGTCGTCTCATTGCCCGAAAACTGCAGAAATGGACCTGTCATGCCTGTACCTATGAGAACTGGCCTAAGGCCGCACGCTGTGTCATGTGCTACAGTCCCAGAGTCCGAAAGGGCTCCAGTTCTGCGTCTGCAGCAGCGTCTTCTGCAGGCGGTGGTCGAACCTCGGGTAGTCAGTCGCGGGCTTCGCCAACTGGCAGCAGCTCTCGACCCGCGGCCGGCGGCCCACGATCGACGGACGTTTCTCCCCCGCTATCGGACCAGGAAGGTGGAGGGACCAGAAGTGGGCCACATCCGCTTGGTGGCTCCTGTGCCACGAAATCGCCAAAGACTATCTCTTCGGCCAGCTCGGTGGAAAGTGTCCAAGGAGCCGGTGGACCACCTTCTTACGCCGCCGCTCAGAGAAATGAGTCTCAAGTGCCATTGATTGAAGTAAGTTCGGTTCGTGTTGGAGTTTTAGTTAGATCTTTGTTGCTGTTTTTGTGGTGTGATAGGGGGAGGCTGGTAAAGCTGAGCAGGTTTCAGCTAGAGATGCACCGGGGCCGGCGCCGGGACCTCATCGTGGCCTGGTAATTGGGGGTCCAAATCGAAAATTTTCAAAAATTTTCGGAAAATTGAAATTTTGCAATAATTTTTGATATACAAACGTTACTATCGTTGTTTTCATTCATATCGACGGAGAAACAAACGATTTGTAACACTTTTTGACTTTCCACGATCCGCAGATCCACGAAGAATCAAGCACTAATCATAAAGAAATTAGTCATATTTTTAAGACTTTTTGAGCTCAAAGCAACATTGCATCATGTATAAACATTGTAATAATGTGTGTAGGAGGAGGCCAAACTGAAACGAGATCTGCGTGACGTTGACTGGCTGTGGCTTCAGGCCTGCATGGAAGTGGACAGTCCCAAGACGGATGCCATCGAAGCCTACCTGGCCGCTGGTGGTGACCCCACTCGTGCTCTAACTCAACCAGAGGTATAGGAAGTAGAATTGGTGTAGGAAAAGAAAAAGTATTTATAGGTATATTTATATGAAAAAGATTGATATTCTAGTCCCAAGATATGATTTCAAGATTTCATATTTCAAGATAATTTCATCTACTTTTGTAATCTTAAATTACAACTTATCTATGTAAAATGTCCCTATTTGTAAATACAGCAAGGTACAAGTTTAGATATAATCCCCTTTATCCCCTTCACGGTAGGGACGGGCGCGGAAAAAGGACTGGAAAAAAGTTTTTTCCGTTTTTTTCTATTTTTTCCGATGGGGTGGAAAAAAAGGAAAAATATTCCTAGTGTTATTTTAACGATTTTTACAGCGAAATATGTTTTCTGAACTTTTCCGGCGATTTCGCACTATTTACAACTTTTTCCGATTTCGCCTTATTTACAACTTTTACAACAATCATAGTAGGTGGGGCGTGGGGCATGGGCGTATCCAAGGGGGGATTTTGGGGGTTGAAACCCCCCTTTTGGTTTTTGTCCCCCCCCAAAATTTCTGATTAAATAGTGCGAAATCAGTAAAAATTTCTAAAATTTTCGCGCCTTCGGCGCGTTCTCCATTGCACCTTTTCAAAAATTTTGCACCTTCGGCGCGTTTTCTTTACTTTTTTCAAAACTTTTGCGCCTTCGGCGCGTTTTTCTTTACTTTTTTGTAAACTTTTGCGGCTTCAGCGCGTTGCCTCATCGTTATTGTGTCGTATATACACAATTTAAGGCATATACATGGCAGCCATACATGTATATATACATTTATAGGTATATACTGGAAGAATAAATTTGCCCAGTCAGTCCGGACTTTTCGCCAATATTGGCGAAAAAGTATGAAATTACTCGGGAAAAAGGTTTTTACAGTGGCTTTTCGCCAATTCTGTTTGGACTTTACTTCAACTTTGGCGAAAATCGCCATTAGTTGGCGATATTTCTCCAATTGTTAAAACTTCTCCAACTGGCACTCTTTCCGTGAAATGTACCGTATACATACATACATACATATACATATACATACAAGTAGGAAAAATGCTCCTTGCAGTCGCATGAAAAAGTTAATATGAGCTATGATGGCCAACATTTAAATATGCCAAGGACAAGATTTAAAATGTTTAATATGAGCCAGCATCTAAATAAGTACAGGACAAGATGTAAACGGCTAATATGAGCCGCTACGTTTCTCTTGGGCTCATATTGACGCTCGTTCAACGCCACATTTCGTGGACAAGGTTTATGCTGCTCCTAATTTTCTTTTCTTATCTGCATACTTGAGCCTCCTACAGCTTACACGGCTTACTGCGAAATTAGAATTAAACTTTAAAAACAAAAATACGCACTCAAAAATTCGGTAGTTGGAATTTCACGAGTGCTCTAAATTAAATTTCCTGAGATAATTTACCGTAGTTTGGGGTCTGGCTTCTTCTGGAGGGCTGCCGCCCCCCAGACCCCCCGCTTACCTCTTCGGATTCTATATTATTAAAAAATTAATAGCTGAAGTGCTTTAGATTAATTCCTAGGGGGGTCTAAATTTGAAAATGTTCTCCAACTTCTGGGGGGCTCCGTCCCCCAGACCCCCCGACTTGGTTTATATGTGTTTCTTTTTGAGTCGCCATTTCCGTGGTCAAATAAAATGTTTCCTGGCGCAAATCGTGAAACTAATAACCCTGCGGGTACCCCCTTTTCGCCTCCAACTAAGTTCGTTTCGTGACAACAAAAAAATTTGGTCAAGTCAAAACCCCTCCCCTTTTCAAAATCCTGGATACGCCCCTATCGTGGGGGTATGCTAAGTTTGACCAAATTGTATTTGGGTTTTTTTTCGAAGCATCGGAAAAAAATGGAAAATATTCGCGACATGTTCTGAAAGTTAATTTATGAAATCAGAACATCAGGAAACTATTAAAAACACTGTTTAATGAGATAATAAGACGATATTCATGAACTTGAGCTAATTCTGGGATTTAGGGTTTTTTGCCATAGAATGTGTATAAATGGTTGCGTAGCTCAGGTACATAGAGTTAACAATCCCATGTCAAACAGTGGAATGTTCAGCCAAAAACTGTTAATACGTCTGGTATTGTTTACTTTACGTGGTGTGTTACCACAGACTAGGTCTAGCAGAAGTCAATGTAGACAGAAGTCACCTGTAGATTACTCTACAGTATCGTCAGCTAAAGATTCCTGTAATCAATTTTGGAACCTTTGTAAGCGCTTGTGTATGAGTGTACTACCCGGTGGGCTATGATATTTCTTGAAAACTGCTTCTATGCATGTAAAAACATGAAATAACGCAACTGTTGGCGCATTGGTGAATTTTGGGGTGATCGAAAAAAGGAAAAAATGGAAAAAACCAGAAAAAAGGTTTTTCCGGAAAAACCAACCCTGCTTCTTCACGGACACCTCTGGGGAAACGGAGGGGCGAATTTTATGTGAAAATTGGAAAGTGGCCGATTTTAGGCAAGACTTTTAGAAGCCGCGGAGGGAAGCCAAAATCTCGGAATGAAGTAGGGTGACTCCGGGAAGTTTTGATTTCGGGTATTCCACCGCCTCAGTAAAAAAATAACTTTCTACTGCAAGTCTTTGAAATTTTTTTGTTTTATCTTTCCTGTTATTGATCATTTTGTTGCATTTAGTAGTTATTCTTTGGCATTGTTTGCATAACAGTATTATTTACTTTGTCGCTTTTATAGGCTGCTCTATTGAGAAATTATGGCCAATTTGATGCTGGACTGACCCTGGTTCATTTGGCCGTTAAGAATCATAGGTGAATTTTAAGGCTCCATAGATTTCAACTTCTTCGTAGATTCTACATAGGGTACATATAGCGCGGCGGGAAAAAACCCCCAAATTTTCGAATTTTGGCTGTAACTTTTTTATTAAGCGACAAATCGAATATCTAACGATAACTACCATGAGGCCTTGCGAAGAGCTTCAAAATGAGCTATAAAACGTCTCTCTAGCACTTACCGTTGGCGAGAAATTTTCGACCAAACCGATGGGGAAAAAACCCAATGCGGGAAAAAACCCATGGGCGGGAAAAAAACCCAGCCGAATTTTTTGCTGCAAGCACGCCAGAACGGTTTTGACTATACCATTCGAAAGAGCGGGTCATTTTTAGTACATCTGAATCATAAAATACCAATATTTTTGCAAAAAATCATGTCAAATTGACTTTTCAAAATTTCGTATGTTTAACACGTAAACATAGGCAAATTTTGGAAATTTTTGAAATTTGCTTAATTTCTGCAGTTTAAGCATCCTATCACATAGGAAACGTGTTTTTATTGCATTTAAAGCCAAACCCGACCTATTTTAGTGAAAAATTTAGCGGTTTTTGGCGAAATTTGAAAATTTGGCTTGAAATGGCACCATCTCAGATTTTGGCCACCTGGACCTCACATGGAAGGTCGAACCTAGGTAAACTCTATACCAAATTAATCAGGAGGCTCTACTGAGCTAAGAAATGCATGAATTTTTCCTTTGCTGCTAATGGTTAGAAAAAAATTTCATTTTGAAATTTGGGATTTTTTCCCGCACATGGGTTTTTCCCGCCGAGTCTAGGTCACCCCCAGGTCGCACCACAGGCACTAGAGCCAAATTGAATACACCATCGTGAAGTTCGAGACATATCCTCTGTGAAACTGTAATCCGTTTTGGGCTAAGTCTTTCCAGTAGTTCAGGGTGACCCCCCAAAGTTGACCCTGCCTGACCCCCATGTTGGGACCAAAAATTCCAAAATTTTCAAAGTCCCAAAAAATTTGCTGAGAAGCAGTGGGAGCTACAATAATACACCCTCTAGGGTAGTTTTGGACGCTCTTTAAGATAGGCTATTAAAATCCGATCTAGCTCATCTGGGTGACTCACACTGACGATGGGTTTTTTCCCGCATATCGGTTTGGGTTTTTTTCCCGCATATCGGTTTGGGTTTTTTTCCCGCCGCGCTATACATATCACACAAATTTCATTTATCACACTTGCATATCACATTTGCACTGAAAATTTCAGCTTGTTTTTCTGGAGGGGAATTGCGCAAAATTTTTCGGACTTATCGTGTCTTCGGTACAGAATCGTTGTTTTTGCGTACAGTCGAGAGATAGCGGATTCTAATCCCGATGCGGAGGCAGATATTTTAGTGCTTTGGCTTTAGTGATGTATGACATTTCTTGTTTGTTAGTTAGTTTATTCCCAACCAAAAACAAGGTTAGCAAAACAAAATTAACAAATAACAGTAGTAGAGTGACCTGTATTTTTTTTCGTCGAAACTTTTTGCGAACTTTTACGCAGTTCTCCAAAATTTTTTGCGGACCTTCGCAGAAAAATTGCGAAATTCATATTTTTTAGTTTTGCAATGATAACTAATGAATTTTATTGATTATGTTGTATTTGAACGCATTTTTAACATTTAACGAATAGTATAACCAAGTTATATGCAACTATTTTTCCAAAGTCGAAGCATATATATGTGTGTTTTTGACAAGAATATAAAGTTACAGGTGAAAATGCGGGGGGTCTGGGGGGCGGAGCCCCCCAGAAGCTGAGAAAATTTTGTAAAACTGTAAAAAATCCTTAATAGAAACACTCAAAATATTGATTTCGGCAGCCAGAAAATCCAAAGCTGCCACAGGGAAAAATTAGTATAAAATTTGGTTTGGGAACATTTATATACAACATTTTAAAATTAAAAGCAGATAGAAAGATTTCGGAAAAATAGTAAAAATAGAAAGAACTGAGCAATCATAATGAAGCACAACGCCAAGATAAAAAGCACGAATTTAAAAATGGGGGCTGGGGGTGACAGCCTCCAGCAAAAAATTAGATGTTTCCGAAAAATTCAAGCTTGAAAATCTATTTTTTCGAGCGATTTAGCAAAGATTTTGGGTTATTCTTGTGCACTTTGGTGTCTAAACAGGTTATGTACGTATGCATGTAAGTACGTATATCCACGACTTTGTTCAACAAATGCATACTTCAGAGTGGTTATCATCTTACTAGAATGGTTACTATGTGTACGCGTGTACGTCTTCATTTTTAGGTATATATTTTAGGAAATTAGTTTATGCGAAAAGAATTTTATTGGATAAGCTTTCACTACAAAGCATTCTACATATCTCGGACAAGCAGCGTTTTTTTCAAAATCGGATTTCATCAAATTTTCGTCATTTTTATTTTCTGAGCGTCATTTTTATTTGTCCAACATCAAAAATAAAGTTTTGCAGAAATGCAGTTTTGTTTTGATTTTAGGCTATATTCGTAATTTTGGTTGAATTTTTACCTTGTTGGCGTGTGTTGCTTCATATTTCGCATTGTCCCGCGAATATATATCTAACTTACGTACTCATATAATGCAAATATCTGGTGTCTATGTATCATGTCTTTGACCATAAACTATGACGAGAACAACCCGATACAATGTGGGGGGGTCTGGGGGGCGGAGCCTCCCAGAAGTTGAAGAATTTTTTGCTTTTTAGATGAAATCGTCCTTTAAATCTTTAATTCTTTTCATTTTGCAGAAACAAGAAAATTTTTAAAAGTTTACCATTTTTCAAGGGAAAAATAAGAATTTTTTGCTAAACTCGCACGACATTTTAAGCTTTTTCTATCCAAAAATCTGGTAAAAAAACGTTGGAAATATACGTATATAAACGCTCAGGAAATTTCGTTGACATGCCTTTTTTCTGTTTTTCCTGTTTGCTTTTGCTTACCTTCAAATCGCAACGACAGGGCTGCCCTCCAGATCCATCCCTAGTAGTTATAACATTTATGCAATAAACGTTCTTAAACATCCTATCCTGGTAACTGTTTTCCTAAAACTCCCCCAAAATCCCCCCACAATTCCCCAAATTCCCCATAAATATTGTATTTCTATAATTGTTGGGAAGTCCCATAATTATGTATTATTTTGTATGTAAACCCCTCCCCTAAATATTGTGCAGTGCTAACTTTATGCTCGTTCTTTAAAAATATCTAAAATTGTCTAATTTTGAGCGTAAACTTAACATTGCACATATTCCCATTTCTTGTTGGCTTAGCGAAGATAGACCCTCCCGTTCCCAACGCATATCAAAATTCTCCTTGAATGATTACATCACCTTTTCGTCAGTTGGGAGTTTTCACAGTTACAGAGCGGTCGGTTCATTTGAGATCGGGGCCCCCACCCCCATTTTTCTACACCTAAAGAGTGAGTTTACGTCTTTGTCCTTTTTCCCTTTAAAAATCCTTTTAACTTACTTCCTAATCGCTTTTCGTGTTCTAACCCCCCTTTCTTTACTTACTCTTAATTTATTCCTAACTCCTCTCCCCTTTTTCCTTTCCCACCTAACTAGCGGGGTTGCCCCCGTTTCCCTTCCCGGGGTCTAACTTCCTTTAGCTAACTTCCCCTCCCCTTATTTTGTTGTATCTATTGCCGCGCCCTATTTGTTGCTGGTCCCCCTTACCTTTGTCTCTGTTCCCTTTGTGCCCCTTATTTCTGTTATTGTGCGGGAAGTCCGCTGTACCTTGTCTGTCTTGTCCGGATACCGCCGGACGGACCCTCCTGTCGTAACCTTGTCCCTTACTGACCCATTAAACTGCCAGTTGTCTTGTTATTTAACTTTTTATTATTAATTTTACTAGGTCCTGATCTCTTAATTAGCTAGGTAGAGCCCTGGGACTAGCCCGGAGCTGACTTAGAATTGAGCCTATTTTTGTGTGTGCGTGTGTCCCCCGAATCTTGCTAGGCGCCCCGTTGGCGTCCCCCAAAACTTACCCGTTCTCCCCTTGGCGAGGCAAGTCGGTGGTAGAGAGCCGCCTGGACTAAATATCTCCACCCGCAGTTCGCAGGTCAGCGTCTTGCGCACAGTTCCACTTGTAAAATTGGGGCGTGAGCTCAGTGGTTAAAATCCCTAGCTCCCTCATATTTTACATTAGGCTGCCAGCTCTAGGCTCTCCCCTTTTATTTTTTCCCCTGAAATATTTTTCCTATTTTTCCCCCTCCCCTAAATTTATTTTTGTAGCCCCCCCTTAGCCCAAAAATTACTTTTAGAACCCTATATAATTTTCCCTCCCTCCCTATTCTACTTACCTTGACTGGATCCGCCGGTTTGATATACCCATCCCCCCCGCGTGGATTCACAAAGGTCTGCAATTGACGTCATTCCCAATTGCAAACCTTTGTGTTAACTTTTTTGGCCCGCCCCCGCACCGCTTGAGTCCTTATCAGGCGCCTGACTTTGCTTGGGTCCTTTGAAGGCCCGCCCACGCATCGCTTAAAGTCCCAGTCAGACGCCTGACTTCCTGTCAATCCCCCGTGAATTTTATTAGTCCCGTTTTCCTTTCTGCGGACGAGTGGTGTGTTTATTTTATTCTCGTGCCTAATTTCGTGTCGTGTTATTTTTTCCTACCTGTTTGAAATTTTTTTTTTATTATAGTTGGGCAGACCAACTTTACCCCTAGATTATCACCAGGACCACGCCAGGTGATAATCTACCCCCATTATACCAGCAACTCCCTACCCGCCCTAAATTTATACCAATTTACCCCTCCCCACCCCGAAAATTTTTGGGAGGGAAATATAAAATTTTGTAAAATTTGGTCAGATTCCAGGACCCGCCCAGGAATCTAACCCGGTATTGTTGGCCCTTGTCAGCCCCAACTGGTGGATTGCTGCTATCCCTTGGACGGATTCCCAGAAAATCCAGGTCGATCCGGAGACCGACCCAACCCCCGAATTTTGGCCTGAAATACGTACGTGCTATTGGAGTTTCGTTCCCTTGGCCTGGAAACCCCTGACCTGCCCTAGTTATATACGTATATCGTCCGAAAAGTCCCTATTGTCCCCAAGTGCTGCCCAAATTTGTGATATACGTATATAACTAACTCGGTAAGTGTTTTGTTTTTCTTGTGTTTTGTTAATAATGGATAATCGCCCCCCTGAAGACGACCCCTTTGATAGTAAACCCAGAGTGGGCCGGTCCCCTGACCCTCCCCCTCCTGACCTTGGGGCCGTGGGCGGAAGTTCTGGGCAGCACGGATCTTCCGTTCACATCCGCCTCGGGTCAGGACTGAGTCCCGAGGACGATCTACACCCCTCGTCGGACTCCCCCCAGGACGGAGGTAGAGGAAGCCCCTCCCGTCATGATTCCACGGTCCATCTGGACGGTTCCGACCCCAGTGAAGAAGATAAATTGCGTACCCGAGGCCAGTGGAGGAAGTATCAGGAGCAGCTGGCCCGGCTGATCGGCGATGCCCCTAACCCCAAAAACCCCATTTTTGACCGTCTCACTGATTCGGGTCCCGCCCAATCGCGAGTGAGAAAATCCATGCCCCCCCTTACCCGACCCAGAGCTACCTCTGAGGGAGCTCAAAAACCCCAAAATCGCCGGTCTAGCCAGCACTGGGGCCTGGCCTCTCCCTCATCCGGCTTGATGTGGGACAAGTCGGGCGACCTACGGAACCGTCAGAATTATGATGACGGGATTCCCCCCCTGGCCTCACATGAGTCCTACCCCTCTACCTCCGGAAATTCAGCAGATTCAGCCCCACCCCCCAATCCCACTCCCCTGGAACAGCCGTCCGGAAAGCCCCAACCCAAGAAAAAACCCACTCTGGGTTTTTGTCCCAAAGTTCCGGCGTGTCCTGGCTGGGCCCCCCCTACGCATAGAACCCCCTATGAAAACCTCGACGACCAGATTGGTAAGTCGGTCCTGGCCCAGCAGGTACGCCATATGACCCGGGAAATGTGGGTTTTTCTGTATCAAAACCATCCCAGGGTTTATACAGAATTCCTCGAGATTGTGGCGGCCATCGAAGAGGATTCCGACGTGAAACCCCCACCCGAATCAAGGACGAGGGGGCAGCCCCCTAGCCGTCCAACCCCTCCCCACGGCGATTCTCCGCCGTCATCCGACTCGGAATCCGGTGACGATGGCCCCACATTCCCATTTCGCCCCCGGGCCCAAAGCGATACTCGGGCTAACCGACCTACCCGCCCTCCCTTTTCCCGGAGACGCCCTGACCCCCGACTGCACACCAGGGAAGCCCAGGTGGAGCAGTCCAACCTGTCCACGGCGCGACACGTGGCTGAGTACCTAAAGGCCTTTAAGGGAACGAAACCATTCCTAGGCCCCCAGAGCCAGATCAAGTTTACGACCTGGATTTCTAACTTCAAGGACACGGCTCGTGTCCATGAAGTCCCTCCCCACCTCCTCCACCGAATTCTGTGGCAGTTCCTTGACGATTCCGTCAAGGAAGCCCTCCATGGCCCTAACCTACCCGATTCCTTTGAAAAACTGGTGGACATTTTGAAGCAATTATACGAACCCATTCCCACGACGGTCGAGCAGTATGCCGACCAATTTTACCGCCGAAGGCAACAACCCTCGGAAAAAGCCCACCAGTATGTAACGGCCCTTCGGCTTTTGGCGGTAAAAGCCTTCCCCTCCGCTGGTATCCGGGAACGTGACCGGAAAATGGCTGAACAGTTCAAATCCGGCCTGAGGGAAGCCCTTAGGGTCCGGGTGGCTGGTCAGCTAGCCGAAATGTCCTATTGGCCCCAAAATGAACAGAGTTCCATGATCGACCGAGCTCTGCTTATTGTCCAGTCCGTCGAGCGGGCCATGGAGGAAGAAACCCCGCCCCTAGCCTTTGCGGCTCGAGCTTATGACGACCCTTTCGAAGACCCTGATTACCTTGATTCCCCGGGGGGCAGAAAGGGGCCCGGCGGGGCCGAGCTGGCTATAATTACCCCACCACTTCTGGACCCCGTCCCAATAACCCCAACCAGAGGCCATACGGACCGAGATTGTGCTTCTGGTGTGTAAAGGAAGGGCATGGTTGGA
>JASAND010026456.1:0-30297 GCA_030248195.1 Trissonchulus latispiculum
GAGCTTCCCACACGGCGTGCGTATAAATTAGTGAATGCACGCTAAGGTGTGCTATAAAGTATACTTATATCTTATAGTTGCACTCTAGGCAGGGACGTATTAGCACCTGCTTTAGATTCGCTATTTTAAAGTGGATATTTTTTTGGGCACATATTGTTAGCATACAGCTCAAATCAAGTCCAAATTTGATGAAACTTCCAAAATAAGCTCTTTTAGCATACTACACTCTGCACGATCCCGTTTCAAAATTCGACGTTTCGTTCAGGGCAGTTTTTGCTAATGATCATAGGCATACATCAAAGGCATCAGGTTCCACCACAATTCCTTAAGATGTATGCTTAGTAAGCCTATACAGCGCTAGCTTAGTCGAAAAACAGACTTCAGATGCGTATTCTATGACCCAGAAAAACCCTGTATACAACTTTTCAGCAAAATCAGAGCCAAACGATTTTTCGGTTCACCTTGGTCCCCCTTTAGAAATCTAAAAAATCCAATTTCGCGAAATCGAATAATTTTGCGATATTTGATTTCAGCGTATTCGAAAACATAACCATACCACGTTTAGCTCATCTGGTCATGCTTTAAGGATTTTGAGCAGGGGGGGGGGGTAATCGAGACAAGGCCTCAAACTTCTTCTAAACTGTCTTAAAAAATTTAGGAAATCAAAATCAGTTTCATAGTAGCCATTGAAAAGAGAAAATGTTAAGCTACATTGTGATATAAAGATGGTTTTTAGCTCCAAGTAATGGATGAGTAGTAATGGTTCAAAGTAAATGTGACCAAAAGGAATCCCCCCCTTAAGTGTCGGTTTAGCTACCGGACAATAAACCGGTAGCTAACAGTTTAGTAGTTGGCTTATGCTGGCGCTAAGGGTTATATGGTTGATTGGTTATTGCGTGAGCTGGTATTAAAAGGTTCTCGGCTTTGAATAAGAATAAAGTATGATATGGCCTCGGGTTACGAAGCAGAAGGGGAGCCGCTCTTAGACCATACTGGTGCAATTCTTGGAAATTCGAGGCCTAATATCAATTAGCAAGGAATTCATTTATTCGGTGGTTCAATTTCCGCCCTGGACCCTTTTCTTCATATGTTCCAATTCTGATTCGAACCTTTCACATGTGAGTATTGCTTGCGAGATATGACTTCTTTTCTATGAAACGTTTCGCTTCCCAATGGCGATATCAAGGGAAAACGAAAATTGTTTGTGTGCAGCATTGCTGCTAGGTTGAATGGGAGAACAAACCTATCAGTTTTCCCAGTATTGCGTTTTATTTATCATCAGCAGCAAAAATGTACATAGTAAAATATGAAAACTTTCAAACAAAACTTTGGCAAGTTCAAAGCTAACTGCATCAGATTTCGTCTTCGTTTTCGCTAGTTCTGAGCAAGCTTTGCTATCGCAAAAGTGTCGGGACCTCGATCTGTCAGTAGAGTCAGTATTTAGGCAACTTTATGAAGCTTAAGTTTATTTGCTTTTAGCGCTTTCATAAAAGTTCAGCCCCCATTCTGGTTTAGTTTTTACAGATGCGTGGCGACTACCGCAGTAGTATTTATATATTACTGTCCACTCCCAACTTGGATATGATAGCAAGCTACCATTTTAGTGTTTTATTTTATTAAGTTAGGAATGATCATATCTCGTAGAACTATGTCGAAATTTTAAGCATGACGTATAAGTCAGTCGGAAGCAGTCAGCTGTCAGCATTGTTTTTGCACAAATGGTTTGTCAATCAATGCAGTGGCATTAATGGCTTTGTGTGATCATAAATTATTTATGCCAATGACTGTGTCAGGGAAATATTACTGAAATATTTTTGACTGAAGATTCAAGACAGAATAGAAATAAACAATTTTATCATAAAAGCAATATTATAATGTATAAACACATTCAAAAGAGCCAAAAGTTAAAGAAAAATAAGAAAATTTAACATAAATGGCAAATTTTTTGGTGATATGCGAAAAATTTAGCTAAAAATTTGTGCAAATAAAAATAACTCTTGACCCGCTTTGACCCGCGGGTACCCACTGACCTGAAAGTCGACCCACGGGTAGCCGCGGGTACCCGTGACCCCCTTCCAATTCTGGATTTCACATTCATTTTCTGCGTACTAGATAACAGCTATAAACAACTTTTCTGCCAAATACTACGCAAAAATGTTTCAATTTTGCTTGGTCATCCTGCGGATTTAAAAATATTGTGTTACATTAAACTACCAGATTTTAGCATTAGGCCGTATGGTCAAATTTGGCAAGTCTTGGGGCTGGGCATGGTATTCAACAAAAACTCGTAGTTTTGGATCACTGAAGACTCACCCATTTATGCGTCTGTCAAAAGATTGTGATCCCCATTGCTGGCTGACATTCACGATTTTTGACATTCCGAAAACGCAACGTTGCTAACTCCAAAACTAGGAAACTAAGAAGCTTTTTCAGCAGAATTCCTGATTTTTCGTTGCAGATTCCAAAAATCCGAAACCAAGTGAAGTTCTTTGAGCTAACTTCCTGATTTTTCGTTGTACATTCCAAAATTCCATTTTTCAGTGAAAACGGGTTGAAACTTTTCCATTTGGAACAACACAAATTCTATGACTATCGAGAAAGATTCCTTGATTTTTCCCATTTTTTCGAGCAGCGAAAATTCCTGATACCAACAGCTAAATTCCGGTACTTGGTTATACAGATCGAACCTAACTATGACTAACCGTGGAAAAGCCAAAGGACTAGTCTTAATTTTATTAGGTGCAATCCAGAGTATATGTTATATGAGTTTATATATTTTTAGCTTACTTTGCTCATCATCATTGCTCAAGCCTTTGCTCATTGCTCATATGCTTTAGATGCTTTACACTTTGCTCACATGCTTTAGAAGGGAATGGAATGGAATGACAAGACTAGTAATTCATTCAGTTGTAAACTGTATTGTTATTTAATTGTATTGTATTGTTGTTGTTTAATTGTACGTTGTTTAGCAAAAGTCAGTTACTATTGCCAAACCTAGCAAATTAAAGTTCTAAAGTTTGAACACATCTTTCAGATTCCGAAACACGGAAATTAAGTGAATAGTATATAAACTAGCGTTCTAGACCAGTGCCACAATAGTTTGTGGCCTTTTGTGACAAGTCAATCCAGTAACTTTTTTATATAAATCATACATCTAACTATTAAACACTCTAGAATGTGTGTGTGTGTGTGCGTGTGTGTGTGTGTGTGTGTGTGTGTGTGTGTGTGTGTGTGTGTGTGTGTGTGTGTGTGTGTGTGTGTGTGTGTGTGTGTGTGTGTGTGTGTGTGTGTGTGTCTGTGTGTCTGTGTGGGTGGGCGTGTGGGTGTGTGTGTTTCAATTCTAGAAAATGTGCATGCACTTTGTTGCCTAAAGAATATTAAATTAATATATACATATCATTTCATAATATACAGGTTTTCGTTCTAGTTAAACCGACTTGGTATTTGATAAAATACATTTTTCGTCGAACATCTTGTCAAAATGAAAGTTTGTACAACTGATAGAAACATTTGTGTATAAAGCTTTGCTAACACTAACCTGGAATAGTGGAATTCTTAGATTATTAGGTCATGAAACCGCACCTACACATCAGTCGGGTATTTAAGAAATTTGAAATAGATTTCTAGTTTCAAATCTTGTTTAACTGTATTTCTTATTTAGTGACTTAAGCTACATTTTAACCAGAGGTTAACACAGGGATGGTTAATTGAAGGAGGGTTTGCTACATATAATTCATGATTTTAAACATATGTCGTTTTAAAATTTTTACAAAAAATCCTCTGCTCCGTTGTGAATTGTAATGCTTTTGTAATATAAATGTAGGCAAAAAATTAAAGTAATTTAATCTTTTAAAAGTCAAACGCAAATTTGCAATCGAAGCGAATACTATTCCGTACATTTTCTTCATTAATTGTCAACACAGTTTAGGTAGATATTTTTCCAACTCGTGAGGATTACAGTTATCATGGATATTGAAATTATTTACGAATCCAATTCTGTCAAAGCAATTCCTGTGGTTGGTGAATTTAGACGAGCGAACGGCGCCATTGGTGGGTTAAAGAATGCTGTTAAAGGTGTAAAGAGTTGTGGTGTTAACGTTGATCGCGGTGATTTAGATATAAGTGCAAGTCAAATGAGTACCCCAGCCGATAAAAAGGTTAAACTTGATACTACTGGGTCTCCCATGTTGGAAACTGAAATTAAGCATAAGGGAAAGGAGGTAGATAGAAGCACAGGCTCCGGTGGGTGGGACCCTATCACGCTCCAAGAAAGGGATTTTGGGCAATCCAAATACTGCTGGAAATCCTAATGTGAAATTTGAGGATGGTGTCAAGACTGCCAAAGAAAATCCAGAATTGAACAAAAAGGTCCACTATTTTTATATGGTTTGTGTAGCTTGCTTTGCTAAGTATAAATGTAAAATGGATGGCTATGTTGAATGTTAGAGAAAACCATTGATGTTACAAATAAGCAAGCTGCTAAGGCATTAGTAAGGAAGGAATTTTCACTAGAACTCTTTGAACTTTAGAGCAAACTTGCAGCTGTAAGCGACTACTTCATCGAAAGAAAAGGGGACGCTCTCATGGATTATAGAGACGCAGTTCTAGATGGTTTAAAGATAATTCAAGGAGATGCTCGGAACATGGAAAATGAGGAACATTATGAATTTTGGACAAATCAATTCATAGAATGATTTGTTAATCCAGTCAGCGAATTTTTTTAAATTACATATGCTGAAACGAATTTGACTGCAGTTTAATGCAATATTTAAGTTTTTTGCAGTTTTCACTGAACTTTTGTTCTGAACGTCTGAACAAGTTTTTAATGTTTAATATTTTGTGTTTAATATAACATGTTTAATATAACATAAATCAAGTTAGATGAAATTTAAATTGATTTTGCTAAACGTTGCGTACAAAAATATTTCAGGACGGCAGTACACTTCTGCAATCTCACTCATTACTAAGGACTATTAACGAAGACAGAGCAGATTCATTAGGTGATAGTTCTTCAGATGCAACTGAGTAAATTTTTGTATAAAAATTGTACTATTGGATTAAAATTCTGATGTTTTTGTTATTGCCTTTAACACGGCTGTGTGCAGTGTGTATGTGTAAAGTTTTGGCCCCAAGGAATAGATAGATGGGCGACCAAACCACTTTACGGGGGTGCTGTGCGCTTGAGGCTGGATACGCAACCTGGACTTGGAGATAGTTCCAAGCCGACCTCGACAAGCCTCGCCAATTAGGAACCACCCAATATTCGTGGAACTTAGACTCGACCCACTAAGTAACCCCAAACCTAAACCCTAAGGTCCCTACCTACCGAACTAAAATACGCTAAACCTAGCTAAAATACAAAAGGCCAAGTGGCCGTGTTACAAGATTTAATATAAAGACTGGAGGGGGGAGTTATACAGTTGACAAAAACCCTTTCACACTTACAGTTGGAATCCAAAAGAAGATACAGCGGAAATATTGACAGGCAAATGGATCATATAATAATAGCAGAATGAAATACTAGATGCCCCGATAAAAATTTGGGGAACCCCCGTCTGACCTATCACCAGATAAGAGGCCTTGTACTCTTCTACCCCGAATTTCCAAGGCACTCGAGAGTCCCCACTTTCTGATAAAGGAAACGATAAATAGCATATATTTCAGGGCCAGAGAAAACTTGACAAAACCGACCGACTTCAACAAGCGCAAAAACTAAGACTGACTGGGCTTTTTGAAAGTAACGAAAGAACGTGCAATCACGCGATCACACGTGACTTGCCCAGCCAATCAAATTTTAGATGAGACTTTTGAGAGAATTTCGAAACCAGACTGACAAATTGCTGATCTATCTTTGCAAAAACACATACAGTTACAATAGTTCAAATCCAAATTATGAGCTATTGGGGTAATTTTGACAAAAACGAGATACATAAGTTCGGACTAATTTTGGATAAAGAATCTTTTTAAATAGTAATAAAATATGACAGTAGGGCATCACCGCCCTACTGTACATGTCCCCAGGGCTTACCGCCCGAGCTCCTGCGAGGGAACCGGCAGAAAACCCAATTTTGAACCAGAAAGAAATTTTTAAGAAACTAGAAATAAAGGTACGGCCATACATATGTAGAAAAAAACAAATAGAAAAATGCCAAAGAAAAAGAAGTAGTGAAAACAAGTAGTAGAAATGTGAATAGAAAAGAGAAATTTGTGAGGCAATGCAGGTATGGAACCATCCCCGGATCCAACTACAAGGCGCTTGGACTTAGGTCAACCACGGGTGGAGCGCCGGAGGACCGTCAGCTATGTAAGCAGCTGGAATTAGAGCGAAAAATTTTATAATTTAAAAGGACCGGATAGGGTGCCATTGCGCGGCATAGCGAGATCACCCTGAGACAGGGGAGCGCTCGCCTCACGACATCGAATCACCTCGATGGTGGGCGCAGACTCACGAAGAGACTACGATGCCGTTACAGTGCTCATGGCTACACAACTATCAGATGGTAGGGAGGCATATGCCGCCGACCCTTCCAGTTTGGTAAGCGTAATTTTAGGGGCAGGATTCGTTGGGACAACTACCATTTGCGCCCGCAAAAGTAGAATTTTAAGTTAAGGTGTGGTGACCGTACTAAAGGGAATTAAGTAGGGGCCTTTTCGTCCATCCCCGGACGCCTCACTAAACGAGTAGCAAGAAATTTGAACAACTAGAAAAAAATTAGGTTAGCTTTTAGGTTACTTTTTGGGAGTTTTTGGGAAATTTTCACACATACACAGGGAATACAAGAACAAAATGTAAGGTAGACCGAAGCACGTCTAGATGGGTCGCCATATCCGGCGTTGGTATCAGGACGTCATCAATGTACACCGGCAAGTCGGTCAGGACCTTCTCCATAATGCGCTGGAAGGTCGCCGGCGCATTACAGAGACCGAACGGCATTACATTCATATGGAAAAGTCCCATATGAGAGACGAATGCCGTCTTTTCCCGGTGTTCCGGGTAGACTTCGACCTGCCAATACCCGGCGGCCAAGTCAATGGTGGAGAAGACAGAAGCCCCTTTTAACTGGTCCATGATCTCATCGATCTTGGGCAAGGGGTAGCTGTCTTTCTTGGTTATCCGGTTAAGCCGACGATAGTCGATAACAAGGCGTGTGGTCCCGTCCTTCTTGCCCACCAGTATACAGGGCGAGGACCAGGGGCTAGTCGAGGGGGAACACACTCCCTCGTCCAGCATTGCCTTGATATGCTTCTCTATCTCGGCCATATCCTTTGGGTTGGTCCTGTAATACCGACTTTTGATAGGACCTTCCTTACCGGTGTCAATGATGTGTTGATCTACCTTGGTTCGACCCGGGTTCCCAGGTCGAGCCACCACATCATAATATTCCACCAGAAGGTCCTTCAACCGGGCCTGGCCATCCTCATCCAGGATAGTAGCCTCAAAGTCGACATTCTCTTCAATGAACTGCAACCTCTCCTCGAGTGGAGGCAGTGGTTGCTGCACCATCTCATCTGCCGAGTAGTGCATGTCATTGAAGGCATTGAGGCCTTTTTCGTTCAAGGCGGGCGGCTCCTCGTCCGGAGCCGGGTCCTTGAGCTGGGCAGGGCAGACTATAGGATCCACCCAACACCACCATTTCTGGTTGTCAGTGGACGTCTGTGGAGCCATATTACCTGGGTCCACTTGCTGGTACTGTTTGAGTGCCTGCCTCAGCTCAACGGACGACACCTTCGCTGCCGGGTGTTCAGTCCACGCGTCGAGTTGGCGGTGTAGCTGAACCGAGTGAGCGCCCCACTCAGCTGCAAATCGGTACCCCTGCGCCGAGGTAACCGGAATAATGGACTCCGCTTCACCCAGTGGTAGCCCTTTGGGTAGCTCGACAGCTACATCCAGTGGATTATAGATCTGAAGATAATCCACTTTCTCGGAGGCTTGGAGCACACCCGGTATAGGGTATACTTCGTACTCTTCCATGATAGCCTCTGAAGGTTCAAAGTACACCGCGCGGTTGAAATGACCCGGCGCCCGCCGAGCGCCCTCAATAAGGCAGCGAACCCCCACGAAGGTTTCCGCTCGTGGTGGTATCTGCCGCGTCTCTCGGACACAATATAAGATATTCAGGGATGTAGCAATACTAAACCGATTTGCAAGCACCTGCAAATCGTATGGGGTAAGGAGCGGAATCTTGAGGCTACCCGCTCTCACCGAGTGGTCACTGGGGTTTACCATCCAGTGGTTCTCGGCCTGAAAGTCGTAGCCCAAGATAAGGTCTTGGTGAAGGCCATAAGCTACGTGGAAGGTGTGCACATACGACACCCCTTGTAACTTGAACTCAACTTGGCACTCGCCAATAAGCTCAAGTTGCGACTCCTCCGAGGCTGTAGCCGCCTTAGAGGCTTTGGTTAAATCCACCAAAAGCTTGCCAGTCTGATTGATTTGATCAAACAATTGTCGGGACATGAGTGAGATATTTGCTCCCGTATCCAGGAGAGCCAGAGTTTTGACCCCTTGTACCTCAATGATGAGGTACGGGCTTTTTCTCATGGCTATCTTCGTACACTGTGATACGAAGAACCGAGACCGTCCTTGCACAACCGAGCGGACAGCTCGGCTCAGGTTGCGGTCATCCCCGACAGCTGTAGAGGCATCGGAATCACCTTCCGATTCGCCGGCCTCTGGTTCGAGACTGGTGGACGGTGTAGCCTCTGATGGAACGCCAACCCGGTGTTCATCAGTCGGCAGCTCTTCCCGAGCTACCGGCTCAGAGCTCAGTACCTCGATTTCCTCCTCGGGTACTGAGAATTGCACTCGTCGGGGCTGAGGTGGGTCGTCACTCCAGATAGGTTGGTTGGGATAGCGCGCGGCGCGCGATTCCTCAACCTGTTTCAGCCTATCTTGATCTTTCTGGGCGAATTCGGCCAAAAGCCGGTCGAATTCCACTGCTTGGCGCTTTACGTAATCCACTGTATTCTCGAAGTGGAACACCATAGCCCGGATCTTGTAGGCCACCTGATCTTTCTGTGTATCCAGGGTGGTCAGGGCCGCTTGGAGTTCAATCCAGCCCTGCTCTAGCAGCTCCATCTCCGTATCCTGGAGTGCTGCGAACCGGTTCTGGGTGGGGACAGGGCTGTCTGGGACCGGGTCACTACACCGTGACCGATCCGTAACCTGTTCCCACTGACCCTCGTCGTCCCGACGTAGGCGTACAGGTGGAATTGTGCGTGGAGGGGACGCACGTGAAGCCGCAACTGGGAGTGGGCCACCATCGGAATCCTCCTCCTCCGAGGTGGATGGGAGACGGCGCGGTGGTGGCGTTATCTGCGCTCTGGTTTGAGTACAGGAGCCACCAGGACCCTCATCGTCCGAGGTATCCTCTGGTTGGGTAAACTCCCTAAAGGTACGGTAGTTGCTAGGATCCCGCAACTTCCGTTGGTGGATCTCTTGAGGTGGTGTCGGCT
This sequence comes from Trissonchulus latispiculum, assembly GCA_030248195.1. Taxonomy (NCBI): domain Eukaryota; kingdom Metazoa; phylum Nematoda; class Enoplea; order Enoplida; family Ironidae; genus Trissonchulus; species Trissonchulus latispiculum. The sequence goes on from JASAND010026456.1 coordinate 9,457, forward strand.
TAGTAACCACCACTGAAGGCGGGCCCCGCCTTCGGGGTGGTGTAGGGGGTACCACCTGAGAATCTGGTACCACCTTGTCTGTAGCTGGGCCTGTACTAGTCGAGGAGTCTTATCCCCAGGGCTTAAAACAGAAACCCCTGTATCCGGAATCTGTCGATCCCCAGGGCTTAAGGTGGTGATTCCCTTTGGTCACATAACGTTTGCATATTACTCATTCATTACTTGGAGTTAAGAAGCAATTCTTATATCAAAATGTAGCTTGACATTTTCTCTTTTTAATGAATACGATGAAACTAATGTTGCTTTTCTAAAATATTTTTAACACATTTTAGAAGAAGTATAATTTTCCAGAATTTTTGCAGACTCAAGTAAATTTTTTCGCGAGACATCGGTTATATCATTCGATACCTCCATCAAATAGCTGGGGACGATTTTTTATTTATTGTGAAATCGCTCTTCGTTATAGAGAAATAAGCTGAAATGTGTGCGTACCCTGTATTTTGCCTACTTTTTCCAAATTTGTCAGGCGATTACTTTAGCTAGAAAGCAGGAATCGGGGCAACTAAAAAATCGTCCCTGGGTATATTTGTGCAGAACACATTTGTTCAGTAGCAGCCCTCCAACTTGCATGGTGAATGCTCCACAATCTTTGGAAAAAATTGGTCGTGTTTTTGCAAAAACTACATTTTTTATGATAGCAGCCTACAGGATAGCAGTTGGAAGACGATCATGCGTCGGATAATTTGTCCCTGTGAGACCTTCAGATCGACGCCCTTAGTTTGATTTTACGGCTTGCGTAGTTCAAGAAATGTTGGATAATTTGATTTCTGCAAAAATGACAAGTTTTCGACGCCAAAACAAGAAAATCGGCTATATCTTACGGTAGAGAAAAGCTAGAAACTTACTTTAAAAAGCAAAAATGTGAAGCTCAATGAGGTCTTTCGAATGAATATAGTCATAGCTGTATAGCAGCTGCCAAACGTTCAGAAATTGGGAAAAACCACTCTGACCGGAAATCTCGAATTTTTGAATCGGGATTGCGCGAAGGGTGTTAGAACGCTAAAAGAACTTATTTCGGAAAGTTTCATCAATTTCATCTTGATTTACGCCGCCAAGCAACAATATGTGCCAAAAAGGAATCACCACCTTAAGTCAGAAGCCCCGTTGGATACTGGAGGCGGATCCCCAGGGCTTGAACCTGAGGCCACAAACTGCTTTGATGGCTGTTGGGGCTGCCTCTTAAAAGGCAAAAGGGGCGGTGCAGAATTTATGAGGTCGACTTGTACCTCCTTAGAGGCTACTGAGGGCTTAGCCGCCGATCCGGCGGCTGAGGTAGCCCGTTTCTGGCGTTTCTGCACCGCGCATGCCTCGGCATCTTCTATGTCACTCAACGTCTGAGTGACCGCTGCAATCTGGTTCCACTGGGTACCAGACACTCCAAAGCGTCGGTACGTACTGGGGTTTTTCCACCCGAGCCTAGGGGGTTTCGCATCATCGCGAACCGGCCCTTGACCTGGGTTCCAACCCCCAAAACCGAAAGGCTTCACCGTCTTTCGCCAGCGGTTCCAGAATTTATGGGGCCGAGGTATGCCATTGCCATCAAAGAAGAGGCCTCCGCCCCCTGGGAAGCCTCCATTATCTAGTACCACCTGCCGAGGTGGAATCCAGTTCTCTTTATTTTTCCGTTTCTGGAGTTTCTTCTTGCACTTCTTGCAAGTGCAAACGTACGTATCCCGTACGAATGTTAAGGGTTGGGTTCCGGGTCTAGTGTATGCCTCAGGCTGCAGGACACACCCGTCCTTTGCAGCCACTTCCGGGTTACCAGACATCGCTGGCCACCCGTCCGAGTCATCACTGTCCCAGAATCGAGGTTCTGGGAATTCGGGAGGGTTAAAAGGGGAGGGACCCATCGACCCGATAGGTGGGGTGGGGGCGACAATCATGTTAACTACGGCCATGGGTTGGGAGGGACACGAGTCAGACTCTACTGCTGGGCGTTTCCCTGGTCCGGGAAACCCTCATAACGTAGTGGGCCTATGATACCGCGGCCCCACCGCCGGCCTCGTCCAGCTGGCTGGTTATTATTATAACGGTTATTCCCACCGTTATTCGCTGCTGGAGCGGCCGGGTTAGGCCTATTGGCATTGCCCCCTAAACGAGCAAAAATCCTTTGCCGTTGTGGGTGGTCAGCGCCAAATATCTGCACGCCGGCCAAATACGTAGGGCATTGACGCAACCGGTGACCAGGTTGCGTACACAGGAAGCACAATTCCTGTCCTTGGTGTTGGGCCCCTTGATTAGGTGAGGCCTGCGCTTGGCCCCCTGCAGGCTGGTGCACACCCGCACGCTGCTGCTGTAGCGGCTGCTGTACCGCAAAAGCTTGAACTGGGGCTTCCTCAGTCATCTCAGTTTCCACCGTCTCTGCTATATGCAGGGCACGGTTGACCAGCTCATTCTCCCGAGCGTGAGGCCAAAACTGGAGATCGGCTAAGGCTCCGTCAATCCGTTTTCTGAGGTCCTGCCGTAAACCCCGGCAGAACTGGGTACAGAGCTTCTTTTCCCTCTCGAGAGGCGCCTCGAGTGGAAAAGCTTTAGCAGCGAGCAGTCGCAATGCCGCGACAAAATCGTGTGCTCGCTCGTTAGGCTGTTGCTGCTTCCTGTAAAACTGTTCTGCATACTGTTCTACGGTAGTAGGAAGCGGTTCATAGTACAATTGGCGGAGCACCACGATAAAGTCTTCATAGGTAGAAGGCGGGTGTGGACTCAGTGCCTCCTTCACGTTATCGTCCACCATGGTCCACAGTAACCGGTGCCAGAGCTCGCTTGGCTCTTGATGCATGTTGGCCGTTGCCACGAAGTTATTTAGCCAACTCGTGAATTTAATTGGGTTTTGAGATCCCTGAAAGAGCTTCATGCCCTTGAAGCCTTTCAAATACTCACCCAATTGCCGGGTGAGGTCAAACTGGGTAGGCTTGGCTAGTGCCACGGTATTGTGGGGGCCAGCCGTTTGGGGGGCATGAACCTCCGTCCGAGGTTCCTGCCGGCGAGCCACAGGCCAACGTCGGCCAATGGGCGGAGAGGCTGATGTCTCCGATGGGGTTTGTTCAATTTTGAGGGGGGACCGACCGCCCGGTCGTCTAAGTTCAGCCTCAGCCTCAGCCCTAGTTGGCACCGACCTAGCCCTAGGTCGCGACGGCCAATACACAGGCTGCTGAGGAAAGGGCAGATTAGACAACCCGGCTTCGTCTGCATGAGGCTGTTCTGGTTGGGCCTCATATTGCTGGAATGGCGGGGGTCCAGCATCCGGGTCCTCTCTTTCAGAGGGCCATAGGCTGAGCAAGTCGGCGCACAATTCCGGGTAGTACTGATCCAGTGCTCCCCAAGTGACGTCCGGCAAGTCAGCCAGCCACTGAGTAATGAGGGACCGGCATACCTGATATTCCGCCGGTGACATGGTCCTAGTTTGTGGGACTCTGACTAGGCGGGCCAGTGGGTTGACCCAAGGTACCACCTTATTATCCGGTGGTGGCATGGGGTCAGTGCCCACATCCACCATTTCCTTAGCCGGAAGAGGTTCCTTCGGCTCTGATTTAGACGGTGGTCTGACAGGGCCACCAGATGGGGAAGTCAGCTGTAAATGAGCTGAGCTCCGGTAACTGCGAGCAGGAGACGGCTTAGGCTCCTGCTGTGGGGGTGGGTCCCTGCTAGCTCCTAGCTGGGTACCTTCTTCGTCGTCCCACACGTAAGGCTCGTCAGAGCCCGGCCTATCAGGCTGATTCTGGTCCCGAATCAGCTGGGCTGGGTCCGGCTCTGAATTACGCCGGCGGGGTTCGGGCCCCGCAGGAGGTCCGGCGTGGCCAGACCTACCAGGCAGGCCGTATGCGCACAACCGTAGGGCCGACACCAGATCCGGTGTAAGGCCAGGAATTGGGCCCTGTGCCGACTCCGGCACAGGAGGGGGCACATACGGCCTAGGTGGAGGGTAAGAACCCCTCTGGCGGAAATAGGCCTGTTCTTCCAGATGCCGGCGCGCCGCCAGCAAAACTCCAGCATCCTCACCGGGTGCTGCAGGTTGTAGGGTGGGTAGGCCCAACCATTTCTGTTGGGCCGGCGTCAGTAGGGGGTACCGCCGGTATTGGCGGTAAAAGTCAAGAATCCTTGACTTTTCCACCTGGCTGACCGAAGCGCCCGCTTCGTCCGGTGTAGGCTCACGTGGCGGTAAATACCCATACCGCTCAACGTGGGTCCAATTTCCGTCCATAAGCTGGCCCAACTCATCAGCCCGATGAGTAAAATCGGCCCTCCAGGCGCCGTCGGACGACTGGGCGGAGGACCGCCCAGGGTTTTCAGAGCCAGGCGGGTTGGCCACTGCCCCCGCTTGAGGTGCAGATTCCTCTATGACCGAGGAATCCGCCGGATCAGGTGCCAGATCCGGGTTTGGAGGCTGCTCGACCCCATCTTCAGGGACATTTGCCTGGGCGGAGGACTCAGAGGTTCCTGGGTCCTCCCTTTGAGCAGCCGCCTGGTTTCTAGTTATCATTATTACCTAACCTGAACACGTATGAAACTGGTGTAGGATTAAAATTAGTATGTACGTGAGATCTAGTATGAGAAAAATTAACTAAGAACCCGAAATTAAGTGGAAAAAGTACGTAAAAAGGACTGGTTTTGGTTAAAAACTGGTCGACAAAATACACAGGACCCCCAAGAAAATTGGAAATTTTTACCCCCAAATTTGACAAAATTAGCACAATAGGACGAGACAATTACGATATAACCCCCAAAAAGTACGTACAGGATTTTTCCTCACCCGGAAAAATACCTAGTGGGCCTGGAGTTTTCTAACTGCAGAAAAATTGAAAATATTTTCCTGGTTCCGGAAAATATTTTCCCCACAAAATATGGAAAACGTACGTAAAATTTTACAAAAATTGGCGAGGTGGAGGCCGAAACTGGCAGCCTATTGTAAAGTTTTGGCCCCAAGGAATAGATAGATGGGCGACCAAACCACTTTACGGGGGTGCTGTGCGCTTGAGGCTGGATACGCAACCTGGACTTGGAGATACTTCCAAGCCGACCTCGACAAGCCTCGCCAATTAGGAACCACCCACTATTCGTGGAACTTAGACTCGACCCACTAAGTAACCCCAAACCTAAACCCTAAGGTCCCTACCTACCGAACTAAAATACGCTAAACCTAGCTAAAATTCAAAAGGCCAAGTGGCCGTGTTACAAGATTTAATATAAAGACTGGAGGGGGGAGTTATACAGTTGACAAAAACCCTTTCACACTTACAGTTGGAATCCAAAAGAAGATACAGCGGAAATATTGACAGGCGAATGGATCAGATAATAATAGCAGAATGAAATACTAGATGCCCCGATAAAAATTTGGGGAACCCCCGTCTGACCTATCACCAGATAAGAGGCCTTGTACTCTTCTACCCCGAATTTCCAAGGCACTCGAGAGTCCCCACTTTCTGATAAAGGAAACGATAAATAGCCAATCAAATTTTAGTTGAGACTTTTGAGAGAATTTCGAAACCAGACTGACAAATTGCTGATCTATCTTTGCAAAAACACATACAGTTACAATATTTCAAATCCAAATTATGAGCTATTGGGGTAATTTTGACAAAAACGAGATACATAAGTTCGGACTAATTTTGGATAAAGAATCTTTTTAAATAGTAATAAAATATGACAGTAGGGCATCACCGCCCTACTGTACATATGTAACAATAAATGGTATTTATTGCAGCTACATTTGCAGTAATGTCTATATCTGTTTGAAATAAACTACAAGAATTGAAACTGTGGAGTAAAGGAATACTGTTTGAGAATTTATTACACTAACTATCACTTGTCTGTTAAAACAACTTTCATTAATGTAGACTTCTCTTCCCCAAGCCAGCATTAATCAAAAATCGTTCTACATTTCTATTTAGAAAGCCATATAAATTCCAACATATTTCAAAATGTTTGAAATGAATTTAACACTGAAATTACGCACAGGTTATAAACTGAAATGCATAGATAAGAGAATGTCAAAACTGATAGTTAATTAGCAAGTAGATCAATGGTTTTTGGGTGCTTCAACTGCCTCGCAATCTAACAGATCCTTTCCTGAAATCTTCCGCTTCCGTTCTTTGCTGTCCACCTGCTGCTTTGATACCTCTGCCCGGTATACTGCCTTCGTCATCCGATGAGTGTCGATGTTATCGTTAAAGTCCTCAAGTAATCGCAAGAACTTCTTCCATTCGTCTTATGAGGATAGAGCCGTCCACCTCCCTCAAAAAGGCACCACTCACGAACATGAATGTAGTGATGACCCTTGTAGATAGTAACCGTCAACCATTTCTGATCTCCCAGATTAATGGAATTCCGGCTTCTCAATTCCCCCTTATCCATCAATGCAGATTCCACCAGCTCCTTGTTTGACACCAGCTGATTGAACTGAGGAATGGTAAGCTCAAACTGGTTTTCACAAGTCTGACGTTTACTGTGGAAAATGATGGAAATATCAAAGACACCTGTAGTTTTCAATTCAAATTTCTTCTCAGCGCCAAAAGGATACGAAGCAATTTCTTCCAAGGCAGTCATTGTGAATGAACAATCACACAATTGAACGGAGTATAACGTATGATAAAGAAACTGTAGGGCCACAAATGTACTTCCAAAGTGATTCTACAGATTTATATACCTCAGTCGATTAAAGATAACCTAAATTTGTAGCCCAGAAGCTGTAACTAATCTAAATTTAACGAGGGGATTCATTATGAAACTAGAATAAGTTACTTAAATTATGTTGGAGAAGTCCACATTTAATAGCGTAAGGGTATAATAGTCATGAAATCATGATTTTAAAATTTAAAACAAATCGACCGCGAAAATAGTTTGAACTGTTAACTAAATCTATTCTAAAGAATCAACTTTCCAGAGTTGGGTGATGTAATCAACATGATTTTATATCTCCTCTTGATATAAGTGATCTGAAAAGATACTTCTTACTTTATTTTGTTCTAGAAAACTCTTGAGATATAATTTATTCTTCTCAATAAACTGCAATGTACTGATTCACTTATTGAATCATAAAGTTGAATTTAAAGATCTCCTTACTATTGCTTCATTTCATTAGCCAAGTTTTTAAGACTTTATCCAGCAGCCCAGATCAGCATTGTATTTTGGAAGAACATTTCATTAGACTAGTTGAATCCCTCAATTTGTCGGTTGTCAGTTTCACATTCCCTCTTCCTATTGACTAACTTATTGATCCCCATCCAATTTAGGAATAAGCCTATTTACCTTTGAGACGTCAGCCATCACAGCTGCTGTGGTTCTAACCTGTGACTTTCAAAAGCCAACGGTTATCATAATAATTCGATGAAAGCTTTTTGATTCTTAACTTTTACCATTTTGTTCGTGGAGTTGGGTTGTTTATTAAGAAATGACCTATTATATATCATTTAAATTTTTGCAAGTAGTATGCATAGATGACTTTCGTTCTCTAAATGTGCAAATTAGTTTTTTAAACAAGGGATTAGTAGTATAAAAATGTACCTCTACCTGTAAATATGAAAACATTAATTGTTACAACAAAATGCTTATACTTGTAAATTTTGCCAGGAAGGAATGTAGAATTTATAACCTGTCAGAAGTGATGCTGCACTGACGGGGAGGAGGAGGAGTGGTAATGACATATATATTAACCTAGACTTTAGCGGTAGCTGTCAAACTTTGATCCTAACTAACTATTTTCAAATTACTCTTTTAATAAAAATACATTACAGAACACGCAATTTAGCAAAATACATTCACCGTGCATAACAAAGCATATTCACCAAATTTTCTACTAATTTGTCATTTTCGTTACACTCTTTCCCGAAAAGCTTTAAGAATTGCTTAAAAGTACCATATACCCTACATGCATGTTTCCTTTCCTTAGAAGCTCCTCTTCTGGCAACCCTTGTCTAAATTCATAGTTTTGTTTGTTGTAAAGTCGTTGCCAAACACTAATAGCACCAAACAATCCTTGTCGGTGGATCTTTCATTAGATATTGACTTTGCAGCAGCTTTGAAGTAAACTAGGACTTACCGCTACCAGAGGGGTATACCACTAGCATACTAAGAGGACACTAGAAACGCACATCCATATTTTATTTACAATAGTTTTACACATACAGTGGCTGCTTATATTGTCAACAGCTTTTCTCCACTCAATGGAGAACATCAAATTATCCTTCAAAATAGCAAAATAAATTAAAGGACGCCAAATGGTTCTACTATTATGGGTGTGTCACGTTATAAATCACGGGAAGTGCAGGTTTCTCAGAAACTTGGATTTTGTCTCGAAATATTTCGAGAACTTTTTCAATATTTCGAATCAAACTTTCGAGACAAGTGCAAACTTTCGAGACTTTTCCAAAATATTTCGAGACTTCAGGAAAATATTTCGAGACTCTTAAAAAATATTTCGAGTCTCGAAATATAAAAAGTCTCGAAAGTCGAAAATGTCGCGAAAGTTGTTGAATATCTCGAAAGTTTTAAAGTGTCTCGAAAGTTGGCGAAAGTAGTCTCGAAAGTTGACAAATGTCTCCAAAGTTAGCAAATGTCTCGACAGTTGGCAAATGTCTCGAAAGTTGGCAAATATCTCGAAAGTTGGGAAAAGTTGTCTCGAAAGTTAACAAATGTCTCGGACATTTTACAAAAATTGTCTTGAATGTAGGCAAATGTCTCGAAAGCTGGCAAATGTCAGAATGTCAGTGTCAGTCAGCTCCGAAGAAGTACCAAAGAATTTGACTGATTGAGTTGAAATTTGGTGGAGGTAGGTTTTCGGACCTGCTGATTTCAAAAATGCAAAAATTTTAAAATTTTATAAGCTATGAAATTAATACAAGCTAAAGTTTTAAGCTTAAGATGTAAGCTTATCCTGAGCTAACGAAAAGCTGAATCGGAAAACCGATTTCAGATTAGTGATCAGCACCCCAGAAAACCCGGAAAAATTGTGCGGTTCCCCTTGGTCCCCCCTTACCAAACTAATATTTTAAATTTATTAAAATTTTTACATTTTCGAAGTCAGCAGGTCCGAAAACCTACCCCTACCAAATTTCAACTCAATCAGTCAAATTGTGCTTCTTCGGAAGCTGTGGGGGGAATAATGGGAAATACCCATCGAGACAAGACCTGATCCCTCTGCGCTCTGAAAACCCCTACATAGATACACGTTACGTACAAACTTCCACGGGTCGAAACCTTTTCAGTGCCCCCTTGTCGAACTGAAATTTTATTTTTTTAAATTGTTTTTTTAAAGTTTTGATATCTTTGAATTTATCAGCCTCCAGGATGCCCCATACATAATTTTAGAGTTGGTCGAAAAAATCAAAACTTTGGCTTGGAAGGGAGAGCAAAAAATTCTCTAAGCATTCGGGTCTTCACAGAAGGCTTAATTAAACGACAAAGTCAATTAATTTAATTTACGATGTAAATTAAGCGAATTCATATTAGTGTACTACATAAAATTCATTAGTTTAAGCAAAATTAATTTAATTTGATACTTTTGAATACTTACCTCTTCAATTTAATAAATTACGGGTTACGGGAAGTTTGAACTGAAGCAATAAAAACAGCAAAGTATTCACCTCAACAGGTTTAAATCTTAAGTGGACTGGAAGCAAACTGTGACAGTCCAACCCTAGTTGATTAATGACTTTATGACACCATGTGGGGTCACAGTTTAAACCTTTTAGCTAATTCTGCCTGAGGCGTGTGGTGTTGCATTCGTTGGCGCTTCCTTCAAAGAGCTTTTGTCCACTTTGGCTTTCTTTTGTCCACTTCTTCTTTTTCTCGTTTAATCTATAGCGCTGTGTAAACACAGATGCTGACTAACTCTGGCAGGTCCGAGATGCCTTAATTGCTAGACTCCTTGTTTTAAGATTGACATTTATCCTGTTTTAACACACACATGAACTGATAATGTGCGCACATACACGCATTTTTTTGTCACGGACATACGCAATACATATATCATGTATACTAGCACTGTATATACATTGTTTGCTCGGCTTAGTTAGAACTAACGAAGTTTTAGTTTAAACTTAACTTTTGCTTATCTTAAGCTTAAACTTTGAATTCCAAAAATAATTTCAGACTTATACATTTAAATTTCTAAAACAGGAGTGATTGAACTTTATCCTTTTAACTCCTCTAAGCAGATAAGACAAAGACAAAATCTTCTCAAAAATTTTAAAACTTTAAAGCAGAATCTGAAATTTGGCATGGGCATATATGTAAGTTTTGACCACGCAGAGTCAGTTCAAATATGTTTTGATTCCGCGAAGTTCAAACTACCCCTGGAGCACCCTTTTGACGATACAGAGCATAAAACGTACTTTTTACCATTTTTTCCAGTTTTTTCAAAGCAGTCAATTTTTGACAGATCAATCAGAGTCAGAAATTTCTTCCAACGCACTCATGTCAAACTTTATCTCAATTTGTTATACTAAGAGAAAGTTGGTAACGCTTAAGAGATCCTGTTTGGATGCGTGTTTGAATTATAACTAACTTAAAAACTCTTCATAAAGGCTTTAAATTTTAAAAAAAGGAAAACAGTTTATCACTTCCATCAGATAAAACTATATTACAGTAAGCATGTGGGCACGCTGAAAAAGAAAGAAATAGCCTTAGAAAAAGAAAAGAAATAGAAAAGAAACATTGTCCATTACATATATTATGTAAGTACCTATATATAAGTATATATATATATATATATATTTTTCTTAAGTTATTGGCTTGCTGCACAACAGAAGTTCATGCCATGTGCATGATATTCACTGCCCATTGAACAATGCCCATAAGTAGTAATTTTTGTTATTAAAAGTACATATAGCATCACAAAGCATGTATCTTCATTTTGTGTATCATTTAGTTTTAGAAAGTTTATTGCATTTTGGTTTGTATAAAGCCAGGTAGTTAAACGAGGTTTTCCATCAGAATGCGCACCCTGCTATTAAAATTTAAATTGGGTATATACATTGTACGCACGTTTGACTCACTGTACAAAATACTCATATAATCGTTTGACGTTACATGGATCCGTCATTGTCAACACCAAATGTGATTTTAACTGTCTAATGCTACTGTCACCTCTTAGGTAGATAATACAATTATGTCCCTCTTACAGCCAAACACATCGCTCAAGAGTTTCAAAAAGGAAAGATTTCCCGCTTTGCAAGTGGATTACTGTAGTTTCAACTAGTTGCTTATGAATTGCTGTGCATAAAAAATGAACGCAAACAGTTGAAGTTTACCTTCGTTTTGTTAGAGCTTTTGTTAGAGCCCTAACGTAATGTTTGTAACGTAACGTTTGTTAGAGCCCTAATTAAAACGTACTGTCAAGCTATTTCTAGACATCGACGATACTGCAAACCGTATTGGGTTATAGACAATAACAACGACAAAATTAATGATTTAGCTAAACTAAACAAAAGAGGAAAGTGTAAATCAGTTTTAACATATGACTTCGGGCAATTGTATACTAACCTACGCCATGACGACATACTAACCAGTATGCAAAAGGTAGTATCCCTCGGGTTTGGCAAGAAAGGGAGGAAAATGATGTTACATGAAAAATCTGCGTGCTGGGGTAATTATTCTCGAAAAGGAATAGTAGTTGATCAAACAAAATTTATCGAAATGTTAGAATGGTTGATTTCTTTACGGAGGTCACTATGCTATTGGTGAAATATCGTTGGGTATGGTTTATCGTTATGGCCTTGGTTAATACGGGTGATGAACTGGCCGGGAATGTACCTCCTGCCGTTCCTCCCTCGCCTTGTATACCGTCTACTGGAACTTTCAAAAGGAATACTAGTATGTGGGATATTTTCTTTTCTGTTCTTTTGTTTCTTCTCTAATAAGGCTTGTGGTAGAGTGCTGAAACGTTGCATGGACGGGCTTTCTTTGCCGCTAAACATGAATCTGAAGACTGTTTTCATCCAGCTTTTCGTTAGCTCACCAATGGATTCCATCTTACAGTCAGAACCATGCATTAGCAAGGGCACCTGTTCTTGAGGAGTCCTGTACCTGTTCTAGCCCTATTTGTACCTGCCCTTTTACCTTATTTGTATCTGTGGAGAGGGTCCAAGAAGAAAGTGTTTTTGGAAAAAAAGTGCATATAATGTTTGCTTATTTTAAGCATAATTTAGCGCTAAATTAGCTATTTTCAAGCAATTTTAGAGCAAAACTAGCTGTTTTTGGAAATTTTTTAGATCTTTCTTTAAAATGTTAACATGTTTATTATTTTTGTCCCAAATTTGTGAGTTTAAACAACGTTTAGTTTGACCTGCCTTTCCTGGCACTGTCCTTTGTTCGTTGGCCCTGATTTTGCTAGCGCTTGAAGCAAACCTCTAATTTTAAGAGGTCTTTGACCCCTCCGTACTCCCTCGTTAAAGTGTGCTTACAACTTTAGCGCATCCGAGCTAACAACGATTTAAACTGACTTCAGGTTCGTGTTCGTCGGCCCAGAAAACCCTTTATACAACTTTTCTGCAAACTTGAAGACAAAAATATTTCGGATTCCCCTTGCGGACAAAAAATAGAATTTCGTGAAATCAAAAATTTTGCGATATAGATTTAAATTCAGCGTGCACGAAAACAAACCCATACCAAAATTGGTCAAGTTTTAAGAATTTTGCGGGGTGGGGTGGTAGATAAGAGACCCACAAGCCCTATGAAAAGAACAAACGGGGTCTTGCCACTTTAGTCTTTTGTGTTGCAACGTGTTGGCGTATTAAGCTCAGTATTCATTCTATTTTTCAGCATATCAAGTCAGCATAATTGGAATTATTATGAGTGGTATGTGGGCTAGATCTGTTCGATTCAGCGACTAATTTGCAGCTTAAGTTTGGTACAGTAGTCATACGTTCTTTACTTTTCAAATTACTTTGCTGATATTGCGATGGCGTATTATCCAGCTAGGCATTGCATTTCGGTAGTTTTGTAAAGTTACTGAAAACTGAAAACCTCTTCATTAAATTTGTTTTATAATGTGACTGCTTCCATGTTTTTAACTAGTGATATTATTGTATGAGTTGAGTTGTCTTTTGCGGGGGAGCGCCACCACTTTTTAGTTTTTCCTCCATTTGTTTGGCTGTTCTCCCCGAATTATACTCAGAACAGACACATTTAAAGGATTTCCGGTCGAAATTTTCAAAAATATTGGTCTGAATTTGTCTTATTTATTCATTATTTATACAACTTGGAGCTGCCCATAACGGATGTAACCAACTCTATCGTCTAAACCGAGACATAACCATAGTTTTCCATAACCTGCGCCGTTACGATGGTCATGTCATTATGGAGGAAATTGGAAAAGCTTGTAAGCTAACAAATCTGGACCTCTCTGCAATAGCCAAAGGTATTGGGAGACTATCTGAGTTTCTCTGTAAAACGAACTGTAGCATCTGGAGGAGATGCTGATGAGCTTGATGATGCATCCGAGGAGAAAAAGGTATTGGGTGGTTATGGTCGGGATATATCAGGGTGGCAGCTACGTTTTATTGACAGTTGGCTGGCGTTTAATGGCATCACTGGATACACTTGTTGGGAACCTGAAAAGCGCTGACTTGAAAACACTTGCTGTGATCATCTAGGATAATGAAGAATTATTATGATTATTATTGAAAAGAAAAGGTGTTTATCCTTACGAGTACATGGACTCATGGGAACGCTTTGAAGAACAGCAGCTACGTCAGCAGTGTTTTTCAATCAACAACTGCCAGAAGATCTCCCAGCTTCAGACTATATTCATGCACAGCGAGTTTGGGAACATTTTAGCATCAAAACGCCTGGTGATTACCACGATTTATTCTTACAAACTGATGTATTACTGCTGGCAGATGTCTTTGAAAATTTCTCTGTCTGCAGTATTATGACTTGGATCCCGTCCATTACATAGCACTGCCTAGTTTTGGATGAGATGCTTGTCTTAAGGTGGTGGTATCCTTTTGTGCAGTGCTTTTGTTTTGATTTTTGAAACGCTATAACTTTCGCAATTTTGGGACTTGGAAGGAGCTTTCACATCGTTTTAAAGCTTATTATCTCTGCTTCCACATGAGCTTACGAATCTAGCAAAATTATCAAACAATTAGCAAAAATTTTCCAACATACTGGCATCTGACAGGCTGAATATCGACCGAAAATTTTTGAACATCGATTTCTCAAAACTGAAGAATCTGCGAAAAGTTCTTTTTATGTCACTATATGAAGGACATATGGGCCGAGGGACATTTTTTGGATTTGGCTCAGCAGGTCTTAACATTCGAGAAAATCGGTCAAATGCACGGTAACACGAAATTTCTCAACTTCACATTGAGTTTTCTTGCTACTCGATAGATTTTAGCCAAGAAAATCTTCCCTCCGCAGATGTGCGAATTTCGATTCTGGAAAAAATCTCCGGAATCCGTCGATCGTTTTTCAGAAATCGATGTTTCAAACAAAATAGTCGCAGATTGGCCAAAATGCAAATCTCTAGCTTAAAACAATAAAGCCCGCCTAATAGGCATTCATAAAATGTGCATGTTTATTGGATGCTGTATCGATTGAGAATAAATAAGCCAACTTTGTCCTTAACATGTGGCAATTTTGAAAAAACTGATTTCCTCAAAAATGGCCATTTTTTGACCCTCAAAACAGTTTTTTGCTTATACTGACTTAACCACTGGAGACAGCTCAAAGGTTGTAAGAGCAAAAATGTACATTATCGTTTACTCTTTCCAGCAATAACAACCAATCCCGTGTCTTGTCCACCTACTGGGAGCCTAAAGACAAAAACCAAAACTTTCTTGTCTTTTGGCCTAAAAATACGGGACTGGTCCGAGAATGTTAAATAGCAGGGAAATTTTTAGCTTTAGCCGTGTACGTAAAGGATTAAAGCCGTATGGGTCAAAAATACCCGAAAGGAAACCAGCACCTTAAGCTGACAGGTATTAAACTGGAACTTCTTAAAGACAATGACCAGTACATGTTTTTCGAACACGGTATACGAGGTGGGGCAGCCATGATCTCCCATCACTATGCCGAGTCGAATAATCCTTATGCCGATAATAGTTATCCTCTTGCATCAAAAAAATTGTTTATTCATGATTCTATGCTGTCTCCATATTCTAAGAAATTGAAATCGGAGTTAAGTGTTAAAGCTGAGTGAACAAGCTTGTATCGAATCTTTACGCAAAACAAAAGTATATAATTAATTTTCGTAATCTAAAACTACACTTATCATTGGGTTTAAAACTGAAGCATGTTAATCGCGTCCTGGCGTTTTAGCAGTCTCCCTGGATACAGTCTTACATACACTTTAACACTAACATGCGTAAAAACGCAACGTATGAATTTGAAAAAATTTATTTAAGCTTTTTAATAATGCCGTTTTAAATTTTCGCGGGTATCTGGATGTAATTCTGGTAACTGAGCAAGCTAAATTTAGCAAACTGGTATCAAATCCTCGTTTCGAAAGGGCTACTGTCTTTAACGAAGATTTGGTGGCAGTTTGTATGACCCGTGCGACAATTGAGCTCAATAACCCCATTTATGTTGGGTTTACTGTTCTCGATTTGTCTAAGCTGCTTATGTACGAGTTTCATTATAATTACATCATTCCCAAGTATGCAAGTACTGTCAAATTGCTTTTCACAGACACTGATAGTTTGTGTTGTTTTGTTGAATGTCAGGATATTTACCAAGACAAGCTTAAGGATTGTCATTTATTTGACTTTAGTGATTGCCCGTCTGACCATCCTTTGTTTTCTGTCACTAACAAAAAAGTGATGGGTAAAACGAAGGATGAGACCAATGGTACTCCTATTGTCGAATTTTGTGGTTTACGTACAAAAATGTACAGTATAATGTGTGAGAACGAGGCCAAGGAAAGGGCGAAGGGGGTTAAAAAGTATGTTGTTAAAGGTATTGGAAACATGAGGATTAGACCATCGAAAGGACCATTCGTCTAGACATGATGAATATGATTAGAAGTAACAAGCATCAAAGTTATTCCATATCATCTAACAAAATCAGCTTGTCTGCTTTTGATGATAACCGTTATGTACTCGATGATGGAATTTCGAGCTATGCTTAGTGGACATTACAGAATTAATTGAAATGTTTATATGTTAAAAACTTACAATTAAATGAAGACATTGTATTTATTGTTGTATTAATTACATACATACAAAATTGAATCAGATTAAAATAGTTCAATCAGATTCATTAGCAAGGTTAGCTTTGTCAAATGAGTAGGTATTCAGCAATTGGTAGGCACGATGAGCAGAACAGTATCGGGCTCCTTCCTTGAGTATATGGTCAGGACAGTCCTTCTCCATTTGCATCATCGTAGCATAGGTGGTAAACCCATCGCCCCTGCTTCCATAATTCGAACATAGTTTTTCCGCCGCATAATACCTTCCCTGATAAGATTCCACTGACCAGTGCCCTTGGTGATTAGGATCTGAACATTGTTGTTTGAAATGATGGTAGAAATTTCATTCAGGACTTGATTCCATGTAAGTAGATGGGAGCTACTATCCCATGATAAACAGGTTTGCATTGTTAGGTATTGAACAGTCTGCTGTTGATTCCTAGTGAGTTCAGAAAAACTAAAAGTGACTTTGATGAAATAGTGATGCATATCGGTTTTGTTAGAATCTGAACAGCCATAGTGAAACACTGAATCAAACAGTTGATGATATATGTTATAAAGGGAAAAAGTGGATTAAGAGATAGTATTAATTAGAGTGTGAAACCTTCTGCTAAATTTTAATAAATATATGGTTAGAAGTGTTGTGGATAGAAGTGGAAAATATGCTACAAAGTGCCACAAATTATTGTGGCACTGGTCTAGAACGCTCATTTTATACTACTTATTTGAAATTTTTTGAAAATTTTCCTCGGAATGTCAGCCAGCAATGGGGATCAGAATCTTTTGACAGACGCATTATTGAGCCAGTCTCATTTTTGAATTTTCGCAAAATCTTTAAGAAAAAACTGCAAAACTTTACCTGACCAACTGATACAACTATAGAAAGCAAAAAGCTGTAATAGCATCTTTCCTTACAACTGAGTAAATTATTTTTGACATACTCATATTTAATTCTAAACAACATAATCTAAATCGAGAAAAAGAATTCTCATTATTAAAGAATTATTCAGTCAATTAAATTTATCTCCGTTTCAATACCAGTTTGAATGGACGAGGAGTGACGAATATCCCCAAAATTGGACTCAAATCAGGCTTTTTTCCATTCGGCATGCCGACCTTGAACGTGTAGAAAAGGGAAGTAAAAACCAGAAATAACTCCCGTTGCGCTAAGCCTTCACCCAAACAGGCTCTGCGCCCCAACGAAAATGGTATTAAGGCTTCTTTGCGTTCACGGATCACTTCTTCTGAATTTTCTCCAAATCCGGACATAAACCGGTTAGGATCAAACTTTTCGGGATTTTTAAATATTTTTGGATCCCTCATTACTTCCCAGTGATTGATGATAATCATTGTATTGGCTGGTATTTGGAATCCCTGTAGGTTTGCGGGTTCGTAGTTTCGATGAAATACTCCCAGTGGAATTATGTTGGCCAATCTTTGACTTTCCATCAGAACCGCATTGACATATGGCAGTTTACCTCTATCATCCCAGCCTGGATTTCTACCAACTTCCATTTCAATTTCTTTGTACACCTATGAATAAATTAGACGAAAATTTGTTTAGCATTTGTCAAAAACTTTTCAGAAACTGCACACGGGCACAGCAACAGAGCTGTTGATGATATGAAGATCACAGCAAATTAAATTCAAAGATAAAGTTTGGGGCCGCTGTTATTGCCAATTATTGGCTTGGTGCTGGG
Source organism: Trissonchulus latispiculum (assembly GCA_030248195.1). Lineage (NCBI taxonomy): Eukaryota > Metazoa > Nematoda > Enoplea > Enoplida > Ironidae > Trissonchulus > Trissonchulus latispiculum. Next base: position 27,346 of record JASAND010026456.1, read on the forward strand.
AGGATTTTGTGATATTACATATAATTTATAGCACGTACCTCAGCCACTTACATGTTTTCAATAAAACAAAAATGTCATTTTGAGCAAAAATTTTGTTTAATTCTCTTAACATATTTTACTAAAAATTCTGAGAAAGTAGGAATTTTGAATCGTGTAAAAATTTACTTATCTTGGATTTTTTGGCTTACTGTTTTTTGCTTCTACTTTATAACTTGTTTTGGAGTTTGCTTTGTTTCTCCAGGGTTCAAGACCTCTCTCTGAAATCTTCAGGTGTTTACTTATGCTGATAAATAATAGATGAAAGCAAAATACCCTTTCCTGCACTTCTGGATGGTCACACATGTACAAAATTGACCACTGCAAAGTCGTGACCGTAGTTTCAAATCCAGCCACGAACATATCTGCCAAGGCAGCCAGCAATTGAGAATCCGAAAAGCTTGAAGACATTTGTCCAGTTTTCTCCAGCATTCGTTTTCGCTTTAGAAAAGCTTCCGTATAATCTCGATAGGATTCTATGCAGTAAATCTCATGTTGCATTGTCATCTACCTCAGAGTCATGATTAAAAACTTTCAGTTTTGACCGCTATTGTAGGACACAATTGGATAATACAAAAAACATAGAGCTTTCATTGCTGTCTATTTAGCAATGGCCCTCTGTTGACAGCTTTGTGGCCACAGTTTGGGACAATATTTCAAAAAACAACTGAAAAAGGAAGCTACAGCAGCTTGATTGTTTTGGCAAGTTGACACCTGCTATTTGGGCATTTGGAACAAGAAAGCTTTTGGAACCATAATTGAAGGAGACACGGACAATAAAAGGGTTGAACGTTTTCAATTGTTTTCAATTGACTGACACTAAGAAACTAACTTCAGTTGACTGACGTTAAGAAACTAAGGTCAAGAGAAAACCTATTGCATGAATATTTTTAGGTATATACATGTATTGGATACAAAACAAAATTGAAATAATTGAAAATTTGATTGATTTTGCTTTTTCATTGCAACAATTTCAAACACTTCGTTCGTAACTCACGAACATCTGATTAGGACAATCCCAACTAATAAATTAACAAACTGGCCCCAACATGTCATGCAAAACTAATTTGTGTAAAATCAAAAAATCCACGCTCTAAATGATTTTCACGTCGGGCATCCCTTAAGTAGGGAAAAACGAGCTCAGGTGACTTTAGAAAAGAGCCAGACGACTTTTTGATTTTAAACCCTATCCATTTGTATGCAAGCAGATATTAATGGATAATAGCTGCTGTCAAGCTGCATATTGAAGTCATAAGCTTCAGTGCTCAAGATGTTCTCAAAAAACAGCATTGGCACTATTACTAATCGGATTAGCGCAAAAGGGAGAGTCATGAAAAATCAGACTTCACATGGTTCTATCGCTTTCGCTATCAGAAATTGCCTGTGTTCACAATATGTCCGAATAAAGACAACTCGATTGCTTTTTTGTGCAAAAAAATAATTCCTAAAGCAGTCATATATGACATTAAATTATGTAACTGGCTTCCTCCTGCTTTTTGAAATCCAATTCACCCAATAAATTAAGTTAATTTTCCAAATAATTATTGTTTAAGAGAATTTTGCTGAATAAGCATTCCAACGAAGCTCTAAGTTTATCCAATGGCCAGCTCTTGATAAACCGGTTAAGTAAATAATATTTGCAAACCTGTTTCAAAGTCAATTTCTTCTTCATGTTGTTTTATTTGTTTCAGAAGGAACTTATCCATGACGTCCTTGTAGATCATTACCTTCTTCATACCCAGACCATCAGGTATAATGTACTGAAGGAAGGGCAAAAACGTTAACAGGTTTGCTTTCTGTATCACGACAAAGTATTCTGAAACAGTAGTATTCCTAATTTGTTAAATTCTTAAATTTTAACACGTTATATATACTTAATAATTAACTTTATTGCTTTTCTTCAATATAAAAGTCGCAAAACCAGCAGGAATGTAATGATACCAGGAATTACCACACCAGATGCACTAACACCAGATTTTCAGTCAGTCAGCTTAAGGGGGGGGGTCCATGTTTGACCGATTTTTCGACCATCTCCGATTTTGCTCATTTTCACATATTTTGTTCTCCGATTGGTATATTTTAACGAGTTTTTGAAATTAATGTCGGATCTTTTACGGTTAATGAGTAATTTCACTTCAAAGTTGAGATCTCATGTGTTAAACATGGGAAACTGGTGTCAAAAAATCTCGAAACTGGGCAAAGATTATCAGCATAATTTGGTATCATTAGAAACGTCTATTTCTATACTTTAATTTGTTGGAATTAGATTTTTGAGTTAGGCCTTTAAATTTTTAAAATAATTTTTGAAGCTTGCTGACTGTGAAATTTGACGTTTTGGGGCAGGGACGTTTTTCGTTGTTGAAAACTGGGGTGTTTCAACTTTGATCAAGGATTACATAAATTGAAAGGCCTAACTAAAAAATCTTATTCCAACAAATCACAGTATATATGTAGACGTTTCTAACAATATCAAATGATGCTGATAACCTTTGCCCAGTTTCGAGATTTTTTGTCACTAAATATTTGGTTTTTTACCAAAATTTTGAATTTTTTTCGATTTTTTGCCTATGACGTGAAACCTTTGCAATCAGCAGCTACCAAATGCCAAAATATCTCGTTTCTCGTTATTTCTGGTGGCTGTAGTTCAGTGTTGACTACAATTATTCCAGCTAAGTAGCCCAACGTCGTCGCTGCATCCCAATCTGTCGGACTGGTACCCATATAGCAAAAATATCGATTTTTCAAATTTCTCAAAATATGATAAATTTGACATCAATCGAAAGCTCTTCATGCGGGGAACATTTTTTCTTCTTGGGCTATTGTCCGCAAATGCACCAAATTAAAGTTAATGTCTGTTAAAGTGTTTTGTTATCTAACCTCAACATTGGCCTTGCTGCTCCTTAAAAGTCGTTAAAA
>JASAND010026457.1:0-13633 GCA_030248195.1 Trissonchulus latispiculum
ACACACACACAACATATATAACTATAGAACAACAAAGAGAGATAAAAAAAAAGAGATTATACAACAAGAAACAACAAGAGACACATGAGATGCACACAAAAATTATAGAAGAAAATAAACATCATCACCAAGAAGAGACGATGACAGATCAGCCACACACACACACACACACACACACACACACACACACACACACACACACACACACACACACACACAGAGTTTTAAATTCGGTGAAATTTATTCGGCAAATTTCGGGCCCCTTCGGCCGCGGTAGGAAATAGGTTTTACAAGAAAAAATTGTTTTCTGAAATTTCCTTGGAGTACTCATCTTATCTCAAAAGTTCTAGTTCCGCACAGTACTCTAAAATTCCACGATTTTTCCCCAATTTAAGCATTTATCGTTTTTCGCATCTCCAATATCGATAGTCTTCAGTGTATCTTTAAAAAATGAGCAAAATGGTTCAATTTATCTTAGCAAACGTTGAAATCAATTACTTGGCAGAAGGGTTCTGAACTGAGCATCACGCCATCGATTTACGAATTTCAGACTATTGTCGCAAGATGATCTCCTTCCGAAAGACATCGAAAAATGGTGTTTTCAATTGAATTAACAATCGTTAATTTTTTCAAAATTTTGCAAATGTGTAGGCCGAAAGTTTCAAATCGAGTATGCAATTTATTTATAAAAATTTCAGTTTTTTATACCTGAAATCACATGTATGTATATTGTACACTTAGGACACAGACATGTACGTTTTGCACTCAAAAAAAAATTCGGGCCGGAGCTGGCTTCCGGTGGTCCTCGTAGGCCTAAGCAAGTTCGGCTCGGAGAATGACGTGGAATCTCCTTTTACATGCATTAAGTGTATTTACGCACACACGCGCACACACACACGCACACACACACACACATATATATATATACATACAGATACATATACATATATATATATACACATATAGATACATATATAGATATATACGTACATATATATATATATATATATATAGATATATATACATATAGATATATATATAGACATATAGATATATATATATATACACAGCGTTTCTTGGTTTGAAAATCAATAAACACAGTTTTTCCGTGCCAAAATTTCAGTTCCCAATAAGTGTCGTGGGAATTCTGCGACAACATGTGGGTCAACAGTCGTGCTCCGCCACTGCAGCGTGATTTTGCATCCCTACAAGGTCTCAAAGGACTGACTCGAACTTCAATGCAACACAATGCATCGCTGAGACCCTGGAGAATGGTTTCCAAAACAGACCTGCAGATTTTCAGAAATGGAATATTAGACCCAGTATCTATCAAAATATCCATGGGGGCATTCTTGAACAAAAGTACATAACAAATGGTTAATTTAACTGATTGATAAATACGAAAAGAGGATGTGATTTGCCATAAATACAGAAATAAAAATGAACAAAGAGAAATAAATCGCATTGTCCGTGATTGTTAGTATGACATGATTAAACCTTTGTACAAACAATCAATGCACAAAAGTCGGACCCCGCTTCTGTTGCTTTGCGCAGCACTTGTAGTATGATCGTCGATTCTCAAAAACGGATATTTTCTCTCTCTTCATTTCCAGTCCCCTGATACCATTTCTTTCTGGAGTAGAGTTTGTAGCGTGTTTTAGCCCCACTGTAGTGTCCCTCAGATGTCATTTAGATGGCTTATGGCCAGTATCATCATTAACGAAAACAATTTTCTAGAAATTATCGGTTGACTCTTATTGTACCATATGAGGCTGTCAAAACATCGGCTGTCGAAGGCTCTCCGTCAACCTCAAGTAAAGAGAATGCTCGCATTTGACACCCCATCTGGATTTCGAGCGCTGTGCCGGAGTGGTAGAATTCTTCGTCGATGTAGAAGATTTTGTTGCTTTTCTCATCTTTTTTTGCTTCTCTAGTGATTTCTTTATCTTTGAATTCTGTTCATGCATTTGACAAAACCTCTTCTAAGCTTCGCCTACAGGTCTCTTTTTTGCGGGTCTCGGCGATGTAGCTCTTCCTTCCTAGCTGTTTTCCAAAATTTTTGGATAATGTTTCAGGATTTGCCTAACAGTTTCAGCATATGTGCAAACTTCGATTTTGCAACAACAATATCATTTCTCACGAGTTTTAAAGCCGTCAAATTTGACGTGCAACATCAACATTTTTCAGTTTGTCCGACAAAACAAGAAACAGACTCATCACTATTTTGGCATTAAGATTTCGGCAACATTGGCGACCACTTCAAGTTGTGACTATTAGAGGGCATAACTGCATTAGAAATGCCTGTTTAACAGATTCACAATACCTAATCGCCCAAACGCACGTTGTTCCTGTGCACAATCCGTGTCTCACTTGTCACAGGATCTATCACCTCATAGTTTACCGGCGATGTCCGTTTTCTGACCAATACTGGAGAACCCCAACGAGGCTTAAATTTCTGTTTACGCTGGAAATTTCTTATGCGTACCCGGTCACCAACTTTGAACATTCGTGGACCATGCCTATCTGGGTTCCCCCGTTGACGAGCCTGGGATGCCCTAATGTTTGTCAAAGTCTTTTGACGGGCCACAGCTAAGGAAGCTCGAAGGCGTTCGTAGTTATCAGCTTGGCCTTCCCTGTCAACAGACTCGTCAACAACTAAATCTAGAGGCAAACGCGGCAAGCTTTTGACGCCCTAAATGACGCCCTTTTGACGTCATAAAAAAGAGAATAACAATATTTTTAGCTAGTTTTGTTCCGGAGCTTGGAGTTGAAAAAAGATTCTGTTAGTACGATCGGCCGATGCAATAGCTTTTACTGAACCTCCTGCAGTATGTGTATCTATTAAAGCCTTTCGTGAAAAGCGTTATATTTTTGGTGCATCGGCCAACTTTGGATGTTGGCGGCCTCTTCCTGGGCTTGGTCGATTCTCCGTTTGCCACTTATCCTTTTTCCCGTCTCTCTGTTCCTTTTCCATTCCCATGGTTCCTTTTTCTTCTGTGGAAAGCGATGAAAAGAACTAATGAAGAATATGGAAAACTGAAGATTATCAACAATGTCAATTCAAAATGGGCGTAAGTGGAGTATGTAAACTAATATATTTCATAAATGGATATTGTCTATGCCGAACATTGAGGTCAGAGAACTCAGGGGTTTAGGTATTCACATTGAAAATGTTGAAATGAATGCAAATCAAAATAATTTTGTACAACCCCTAAATATTATTCCCTGTCCGCCACCCTCTCGACTGTCGTGCATGAAGAATGAAGACATTGGAGAGTGGTTTGATTCTTATGACAGATTTTCCAACGCTCAGCTATGGGGGGTGCAGGATAAAATTAGAATCTTGCCTTCTTTCTTTGGGGGTATGGCAGCTCGCATGTTTAATGGATTATCTGATGAGCAAAAGGAAACTTGTGAATCTGTTAAACAGGCATTTCTAATGCAGTTATGCCCTCCTAATGAGTCTTGCTTGAAATGGTGTGAACTTAGAGAATGTATGCAAAATAGTGATGAGTCTGTTTCTTGTTTCGTGGATAAACTTGAAAGAATGTTAGATGTTGCACGTCCAAATTTGACAGCCGAAGCTCGTGAAAAGGAAATGATATTGTTGTTGCAAAATCAGAGTTTGCCGCATATTCGCAGAGCTTTGTTAAGGCAAAATCCTGAAACATTATCAAAAGCTTTGGAAACAGCTAGGAAGGAAGAGCTATCATTCAAACTGTTTCCACCGCAAAGTTCTGTAGCTGCAGTTGACAAGCTTGAAAAGAGGTTTAATCAAATGCATGAACAGAATTCAAAGATATTAAAATCACTAGAAACGATGCAGCAGAACGGTGTAGCTGCAGTGGCTTCTACATCGACGCAGGAGTCTAATTACTCCGCACAGCGCTTGAGTCAAATGGGGTGTCAAATGCAGCAACTCTCTTTGCAGGTTGGCGAATTGACAGCCAGTCTTAGCCAGCTGGTATCTTCGACGCAGGGTCAACCAGTTTCTAGGAATTGTTACCGTTGTGGTGAAGCTGGCCACTTCGCCGCTCAGTGTCAACAGTTTTCTAGTGGGGGTTCGGCTGCAACCAGCCCACAGAGAGGTAATTATCAGGGACGTGGAAGGCGCGGTTTCCGGTTTGGGAATCGACGGTCGGTAAACTAGTCTGCCCCGGCTTAGCTCGAGAAAGCTTGGGGTCCGACTGTGCAGTTGATTGTTCTTCGTTTAATCGTAATCATTTTCTTCGTCCGGACAGTGATTCTTCTCTTTGTTCATTTTGTTTCTGTATTTGTAGTATGATATCCGCATCTACTTCGTATTTATCCTCAGTTAATTAACCATTTGTTGTAAAAGGCTTTGTTCAGAATGCCCCCATGGATATTTTGATAGATACTGGGTCTAGTATTTCCATTTTGTCTGAGTCTGTTTGGAAACGACTCTCCAGTAAGTCACCCCTTCAGCGTGCATTGTGTTGCAGCCCAGTTAGCATTACAGGTAGTCCTTTAGTTGTATTAGGAATCACAAAATCCCGCGTGGCATTGGCGAGTAAGGGCTACGACTGTTGTTTCTATGTTGTGCGAAATTCCAAGTTTGACTGTGTATTGGGAACGAATTTTTTGTACGGAAAACCATTGTTTATTGATTTTTCAAACCAGAAACTGTATATATATGTGTATATATATATATATCTATATGTCTATATATATCTATATATCTATATGTATATATATCTATATATATATATATATATATATATATATATATCTATATATCTATATGTGTATATATATATATATATATATATATCTATATGTATATATATGTGTGTGTGTGTGTGTGCGTGTGTGTGCGTGTGTGTGTGTACACTAATACATGTAAAAGGGCTAGGGTTGTTCCGATAAGAAATTCTCCGAGCCGGGCCCAGGCCTACGAGGACCACCGGGCCGAACTCCGGCCCGGGCCCGGCTGCCCGGTACACGGTCCAAAACGTAGTTTATCGTCTCTATACAATTCTAAGTGTACAATATATATGTGATTTCAGGTATAAAAACTGCATTTATAATAATTACATATATAGTTAGGCTGTTTCCTCCCACATTTGCAAAATATCAATGACCTGAAAAATTAACATTGTTGAATTCAATTGAAACCATTTTCGATCTTTCGGAGGAGGATATCTACATTTCAATTACTAATAGTCATTCTACTAATAGTCCACGACTAATTCGTAAATCGATAGCATGTCTCAGTTCAAGGAGCCCTTCTGCTAATGAAGTGATTTCAACGTTTGCTAAGATAAATTGAACCATTGCAGCAAACTTTAAAGTGCACTGAGAAGGCTATCGTTCGATAATGGGTGCAGCGACTAAATAACTTAAGTAGGGAAAAATCGTGGGAGAATTTTAGAAGCATGTGCGGAACTTTAAATTGTCACTTTTGAGATAAAATAATTACTCCAAGGAGGCTTCAGAAAGCAATTTTTCTTATGAAAAACCTATTTTCTACGAGGACCCGGTGGGCCCGGTGACCGGGCCCGGGCCTTGTAGCGGGCCGGGACTAAAATTTCACCGGGCCCGGGCTCGGGCCAACAGTTTTTCACCGGGCCCGGGCCTGACCGGGCCGGCCCGGCACGGGCCCGTAGCCCGTTACACGGCCCAGGAACAACCCGAGAAAAGCTAGCTAATATTTTGTAATTACACCTGCATAAAATACATGTATTATGTACGCACCAACAGGGAATCAAAATTTTCCTGAAAGAAAGAAATTTTTAGCATGTATATTCCGATAAAAACCTCGATAAGCCGATATTTTAAAATTCTTCAAATTTTTCAAAATTATACGTTTTGTAAAAATCTTCCTCTCATCAGAATATATTGTTATGGATATCCGACGACTATTAAATGCAAATGCAGTATAAGTGATCACAATTTTGTACACACATTTTTGTGTCAGACTTTAGATGATCAATTATTTGTTTATTAAAACAAACGATAAATAAAAATTTAAATTAAATATTGTTTTTGAGTATATTAGCTTTTGCATTGCATTTTCTAATCCTCAAACTATCTATAGAGGGAGGAATAAAACGATTTCAGTGGATTTCAGTTGATTTAACTGAAAATTGTACAAACTTCAAAAGTGGACATAAGTTATTCAGTGTTGTCGGTCGGTATCCCACTGTAACGGCAGCAAACTTGAAATTTTGCTAACACTACCCTTATCGGGAACACCGACAGGGATGAAGTGGCTAAAAAATTGTAACGGATTGTAAGGTAGTGTACGGTTTGCCTAGGAAATAAGCAACTGCCGAAGATTAAAGTTTTTCGTAGACGCATGTACTTCTTTCTCCGGATCAAGTAAACAATCTCCCCCCAGCATCAATTGGGGGGGGGATAGTCTACTTGATGCTAACTTTCTCAAAACTAAGCTACGCTACTACTCAAAACTACTACATCTTAAGCTTTCTGCTTTAGCTTACACTGAACTAACCAAACGCTGAATCGAAAAATGGATTTCAGATTCGTGTTCTGCGACCCTGGAAAGCCCTATATACAACTTTTCAGCCAAATCGGAGGCAAAAAATTTGTGGTTCCCCCTGGTCCCCTTTAAAAAACTTGAAGATTTAAAATTTTGTTACCAATCAATCAGACATGTGTTGGCATGCATCCACACAAAGTTTTAACCAAAGAGTTGGGGGTGGGGGGAGATTGGAATTTGGGGGTGGGGGAGTTGTTTACTCGATCCCTTTCTCCTACCGGCATGGCTGGTATATTGCTGGCTAGATAGAGACACACACACACACATATATATATATACATATATATATACATATATATATGTGTATATATATATATATGCATCTGCGTCTGCTTTCGGATAGCCACATTTCTAGAATATCTTGCTCATGCAGTTATGATTCTTATCTTATATATTCGGATTACAATAAATTTAAACTTTTATTTGCCAAAGCCACGCCCAAATACACACAAAGATTCCCTCGTATCAATTCAAAGATTACCTATGTATTGTGTGTAAAGTACCGTGTCACCTGTTGAAAATTTTGTGTCAGCGAAAGTGGGTCTTCTTAACAATAAACATGCATCTTTCATTATCACTGTTTTAATGGCACATTTTGTCACTGGAAAGAGAAATGACCTTTAACCCCTGTAATCGTGTTTTATAATGTCCGGGTCTACCACGTGAAATGTGTGTTTCTCAAGCGACATTTTCGTCCAAGTGCATGCGTCCAACTCAAGCGTTTTGGCATATTTTATTTTACTGTGTGTATATATTTTATAGCTTTGCATTGTTAACTGTGGCTGTAGTAACGTATGGAAGTGCAGTATTTAGAGTTTATATTGCATAGGCAAACTGAGAAATTTGAATTTTTTGTCAAAGTAAAAACAAAAGCACGGATCAAGCAAACTATCTTCCCCCAACGCTTTACGTACTTCTTTCAAAAATTGACCGATTTAGCTTAACGTTTTGGTGGGTACATTCCAACACATGTCTAATTGATTGGTAATAAAATTTTAAAATTTAAAATTTTGATGTCTAACTATTCCCCCAAAGCACCCAATTTAACCATTTCCTCCCCACATTGGAAATTGTACATAAACTCGTATTAAAGGAAACGCAAGTGTAATATACACAAATAGAACTGACAACAGATACTTTTATCAAGAGTACATAATGTATAAGAGTATGACAAGCGCCACACTCTGTGCAGTTAGATCCAAAACTGCTATGTTCGCTATCGGCTTACACCCTCCCCAAACTGACCCCGTCTCGCTCCGCCCCTATATGGGTACAGGGTCCAAACGGGGGTACGCTCACTCGCTCTATGTTTATGTGCTTAAGCTCAAAAACAGAAGCAGTGCGTAAGTGTAATTTGTGTCTGTTTCGAATTTTAGAACATAAACATAGCGGTGAATTTGCTTTGTTCACTGGGGTCCAATTTGGGGAGGGGGTGGGCCGTTAGCGAACAGAGCATAGTGTTAAATATCAGCAACCCAGAAAGGTTGAAATCAGCGTAATAATCTAGTCTCCTTGTCCGGGGATGTGGCTTAGTGGTAGAGCATTCTACTCTAACACCAAAGCTCGGCGGTTCGATCCCCGCCCTGGACACTTTTCTTCACATCTTTCAGATCCTGATTTCAACCTTTCACATTTGGCGACCGTGCCGTGTCCTTACCGCTCTGAGGAGATGAAGTCGTTTACGATGCCAGGGAGTGATGGAATTGCAGGTCCCTTGAGATAATTGGCTTGCTATATGGTGGTCCTCGTGGTGCTAAGGGTTAATATGATGGTTATTGGTTCTTGTGTGATTTGATGTAAAGGCTCCCGGCTTTGAAGAAGAAAGAAGGTATACTATGGCCTCAGGTTAGGAGGCAGCCGGGGAGCCGGCCGCCCTTAGACCACATGGTACTTGGATTTGAGGACCCGACCTGCAATTCCTGGAAATTCGAGGCCGAATTTCAAATTAACAAGGGGAGTATGTTAAATATCAGCAACCCAGAAAGGTTGAAATCAGCGTAATAAACTTGTCTCAATGTCCGGGGGTGTGGCTCAGTGGTAGAGTTCTCGACTACAGATCCAAAGCTCGGCGGTTCGATCCCCGCCCTGGACACTTTTCTTCACATCTTTCAGATCCTGATTTCAACCTTTCACAAAACATTTTTAGCAATTTTTAAGAAGTTTTGAAAAAATAATTAAAATCTGCTTTAAAAAGTGTATAATATAATTTATGGTCGAAAGTCCATAGGGTGTACCCTTTTTGCATCTTGCCGAGTGCCGAGGGGTTTACCCTTTTTCACTGGTTTCGGTGCGTGTGCATCTGCAATTTCCCTCACGTTATCCCATGCAAATATTTCACACACTTATATATCCATTAATTTCAATTGGGGGGGGGATAGTTCACTTTCTCAAAACTTGACGAATTTAGCTCAAATTTTGTGTGGTTGCATTCCAATCCAACATATATGTACTTGATTGGTAATCAAATTTTAAAATTTTAATTTTTTGAGAGGGAGCAAGGGGAACCAAAAACGTTTTTGTCTCTGATTTTGTTGAAAAGTTTTTTTAGGGTTTTCAGGGTAATATCAAGAGTATATAATAGGAAGAGTGGGAAGCTTGGCCCTTCCTAATGGAAATGGCCTGCGAGATGCTCGGCACATTAAGGCCGAAATCTCGGAGGGGGGGTACCGCTTACCATTGTTCATCATGTGTTTATATGCGTTTGAACTAAAACGCATCTGATTGGCTAATTTCCTACCTGATGTCAGATTTATGTGTATAAGTGGACCCCCCCCCCCGAGATCTCAGGGGGGGTACCGCTTAGCGTTGTTAAGCGTGTGTTTATATGCAGTCGAACTGAAATGCACTGATGAGGATTACAGTAGCTAAGTAGCCAATCAAATACATTTCAGTTCAATCGCATATAAACACACGCTTAACAACGCTAAGCGGTACCCCCCCCCCCCCTGAGATAACGGGGGGGTCCACTTATACACATAAATTTGACTTCAGGTAGGGAATTAGCCAATCATTTGCGTTTTAGTTCAAACGCATATAAACACATGATGAACAATGGTAAGCGGTACCCCCCCCCCCTTCCGAGATTTCGGCCTTAATGTGCCGAGCATCTCGCAAGCCATTTCCATTAGGAAGGGCCAAGCTTCCCACTCTTCCTATTATATACTCTTGGTAATATGTAGGAAACAAATCTACATAAGGTCCCAGCTGTTGGTTAATTCAGTATAAGCTTGCACCTTAAGGTTACTGATTTAGCTTACACTGAACTAACAAAAAGCTGAGTCAAAAATGGATTTGAGGTTCGTGTTCTACGACCCTGAAAACCTCTGCATTACAACTTTTCAGCAAAACCGGCGACAAAACAATTTTTGGTTTCCCCCTTAAAAAATTTAAATAAAGTTTTAGGATTCTTTAACTATTCCCCCCCTGGCCCCCTCCAACTCGTTTGGGGGAAATACTCAAATTGGGGGAACATATTGTTAAGATGCATTTAAAGGTTAAAATATAGGAGATAGAAGTTATTTGGATTATTCTGACCAATTCTCAATCAAAACAGAAAATAATATTCCAGTGCTTTGTGTTCAAATGAAAAATATTTATCTTAAAATCCTTTATTAGATCAAAATTATTAAAATTTAGTATGTATAATCAAGAGTACATAATAACTAAGAGTGTGACAAGCGTCAAGCTCTTAGTTATTAGGCTTGGGACATCATCTGCACGATAACGGCTGACCCTCCTCCCCCACAAATCAGACCCATCACTTCAAAGAAATTTGCACGCTATGTTTGTGTGCTGAAGCTCGCAACAGACGCACACTGAACCAACTGAGTAGTTGTTTTTTGAGCTTTAGAACACAAACATAGCGTGCAAATTTCATTGAAGTGATGGGTCTAATTTGTGGGGGGTCAGCCGTTATCGTGCAGATGATGTCCCAAGCCTAATAACTAAGAGTTTGACGCTTGTCACACTCTTATGCAAACTTAAATAATTCATTAAAGTTAAACATTGAATATAGATATATACACTTTTATGACTCAAGATTTTTAGAATTTAATTTTATTAAAATTTTTTGAAAATTTAAAGCTTTTAGCTACAAATTGATTAATGAAACCAAGAGTACATAATAAGTGTGTGACAAGTGACAAGCTCTCTGTTATCAGAGCAAAAGCTATGCTCTGTTCGCTAACGGCCCACCCCCTCCCCAAATTGGACCCCAGTGAACAAAGCAAATTCACCGCTATGTTTATGTTCTAAAATTCGAAACAGACACAAATTACACTTACGCACTGCTTCTGTTTTTGAGCTTAAGCACATAAACATAGAGCGAGTGAGCGTACCCCCGTTTGGACCCTGTACCCATATAGGGGCGGAGCGAGACGGGGTCAGTTTGGGGAGGGTGTAAGCCGATAGCGAACATAGCAGTTTTGGATCTAACTGCACAGAGTGTGGCGCTTGTCATACTCTTATACATTATGTACTCTTGATAAAAGTATCTGTTGTCAGTTCTATTTGTGTATATTTGGATCTGTAGTCGAGAACTCTACCACTGAGCCACACCCCCGGACATTGAGACAAGTTTATTACGCTGATTTCAACCTTTCTGGGTTGCTGATATTTAACAGTTTAAATGTGACTCTGATGTCTGATGCAATTAATCCTATCCAGTTAAACTAATTAGAATGTGGCTTATGTCGAATTATTACTAATGATCCGTCCTTCCTTTGTTATTTCCTTGCTTGCCGTAAAGCCGTAAAGCCGTACCGTAAAGGTCGGTTTTACTTGTCCGTTTGGCCGTCTGTCCTTGTGGACTTTTGGGTGTAAATATGCTCAACACTGCTCAACTTTTCTTACGCCCAAACTTATATTACGTTACGTTATGTCGAATTCACCCCGGACACGCCTACCTATATTTGACTTGACAACTTTTTGACATCCGGTTCGAAAAATCACAATTTCCACGAAAATGTCAAAGTCTGACTTGAAAGCTAGTATTTTTTATATGACTGACTGTGTAGGTATTTATTTGATTGCTTTGCATTTACAAACGTCATATAACAATGTGGGAGTTTTTTTAAGTAGAAAACCTGTTTGCATAGTTTTTATTCCTTTTCAGAAAGTTAGTCACTAAGTCCGCCATAGGATTTGGGGGTTAAACCTCAGACGTAGAATGCGCCTGCTTGTGGCCGTAATTTGGAATGGATTAGCTCTAATTGCGTTGTGCGAACCACCGAGCACTTTACGATTTGTCGTAGTGGTAAGTATACTGTGATTCAAGCAGTGGGTTTGGGGCTGTATTTTCTCTTTAACTTCCGCGTTGTGGACAGAAGTTGTAAACATTGATCAACAAGCTAAGATTTGCTGTGTATGCGTTTAAACTCGCTAGTTAAATTAGGTCCTTTATTAGAAATTGGAAATGTTTGCTCCGATTTGACTGAGAAATTGTTATTAGGGTAGCTGATTTTAAAAGTTGGGTCGAGAGATTGATCAGGACCATCGACCGATCAAAATCAATCAAAGTTTCGTGAAAACCCGCCCACATGCATATAAGTCTGGTGAATATACTGCTTATAAATCCGGGACCGAAAGTTGAAAGTTTAATGAAATTTGATCCTGCGTGCATTAATTCCTGTTTTCATCGATTTTTAAATGCGTCAATAACTTGATTTTGACAGCTATAAATCAAAATTTCAACCCTTCATTGGTAATCAGCAGTCAGCATCTCTAAAATACTGTATAGAGGAATTTTCACAAAAATTGGAGGCAAAATATTTCGATCGATTTTGTTAGCCTGAAGCCCTGAAATAAACCGAATTCATTATCGTGACATGCTAGCTTTGTTGAGCCAGACAAACGAATAATCTTAAGGATAGCATTTAGCTCAAATTTAGAAAAGACTCAAGAATGGCAGTAATTTCAGTGCTGCCCTGATTAAGAAGCTATTAGAAAATAAATGGAACTATTTTTCTTAACACTGCAATTTCTTTCAGGTACATCGACATGGGGACAGAAGCCCAGGAACCTTCATTGACGATGAAGGGCTGCGACACTGGAAGCAAGGAAAGAAACAGCTAACGACAGTAAAGACATTTGTGTTGTTGCATGTCACTGCTAGGGGTGTGCTCGGGCCGTGAAGGCTCGGGCCGGCCCGGCACGAGAAATAATTCTTGCGGCCCGAACCGAGCCCGAACCGAGCAGGTCCACAGGCCCGAACCGAGCCCGAACCGAGCAGGTCCACAGGCCCGAACCGAGTCGGGCCGTTCGGGCTATTCGGGCCATTCTATCAGCTCACAGTATTACGGTGGATTCTAGGCAGAAATATTTTTGCACTACATAGGACACATCAAAGCTATTACGAGTTAGAACTTCATCTTAGTCATGCCTTTTCGTGCGACTGAGGTATCAGTAACAGTAGCTAGCATTAGATTTCAGCTTATTGCTATTACTTGTTAATACAAAGCTATAGACTACTAATTTTTGAAAAATGGAAAACATCGCGTTCTTTAAATATTTTTAAAATAATATAAATATTTTAAATATTCAAATATTCAAATTCAGATATAAAAATATGCCTATGTTTAATGTATATATTTATATTTCTTGGGCTTGGGCTGGTCGGGCTGTTCGGGCCGTGAATCGGTTCGGGCCGCTCGCGCCTTGACTCGGGCTTCGGGCCGGGCTCGGGCTGGCCCGAGCCCGAACCGAGAAATCAGTCCGGCCCGAGCCCGAGCCCGGCCCGAGAAATTTCTTAGTGGCACAACCCTTCACGGCAGGTCTAAATTGGGCTGATGTTAGTCAAAACCGTGAAGCTCACATAAATTTCCAAAATTTGCATAGAGAACAGAACAAGTGTGACTAGTAACGACCTCCTTATGCCAAACTTTTTTGAGGTATCCACAATTCACAAATATTCACAGTCGTCTACTTTCATCAGTCAGAATCGGATTAGTCAGAATTTCATTAGTCAGAATTTCGTTAGTTAGAATTTCATTAGTCAGAATTTAAAATTTGAAATAATATAAGTTGAACTTTCATTTGTCAGAATTTCATAAGTCAGAATTTCATTAGTCAGAATTTCAATAGTCAGAGTAATACGTAACTGAACGAAGTACA
>JASAND010026458.1:0-13960 GCA_030248195.1 Trissonchulus latispiculum
ATTCACTGAATAACTGTAAGAATGTTCACTGTATTTGTCCTGTAAATTTATATTTTTCGTACATTTTGTCAAACCTATAATTTTGTTATAAAACAGTAAACTCACGGTACTATATAGATTGCCGGCGCCTGCTGTAGTCGGTTAGGAAGTTATAGCGAGTTTAGGGTCGAGTCTACGAGTCTAGTATGCGCACACTCACGAACCTAGTAATCTTCTATTGAGTTTAAACTTATTCGTTCACCGTGACAACAAATATTCTTTACAATTGCGAGGATGAATGAGGGCATACCATGTAAACTCCCTTTGTTTGATAAGGGTATTGGGACTGCCAGAGTGAATGAGTAAAATAGTCAGATAGTAGGCAGGAAAATAGGGCCAAATTGAGTAGCAATTTGGACCCAACGCTTAGATAAATTAAGGCCAGTAATGTTTGTTGGTTGGATGTGTAATCAATGCGAAAGTGCTAATTTTGGAGTGAAAGTCGTAGGAAATTTACATAGAAATGTTGGCACATTCGGCGATTCAGAGCAGGTTTTGCAGCCTAGGGTCACGGAGACCCCGAATTAGGTCTGCCAAATCTGCTATATTTCCGGTCATCCGTGTAGGTTACCCTGCGATTAGGGGACGGATGAGCCGCATTCACGGAATCCAGAAATAGCCAAATCAGGACCAGAATAGAACAGTTTAAACTATTACGAAATTAATCCAAGAACTTAGTTTTATGTAGTAGACAGCCGATTAGCGGACTGGCAGTTTAGTTAGTTCTAGGTAGGAAAATGTTAGACTAGTCGTGTTGTATTAATTAGTTGAAGTTCTTAATAATTGGGAAATAGTTAGGTCTAGTTAAGATAGGGGTATTAATGGCCTTGGCCTAAAATTAGCATGGGTTCACGGTCGTTACCGTAATCACTTAACCCCATGTAAGAGGCCAAAAGATGAGCCAAACCAAAAGAAAAGAAGTAGACCCGTGCTGAGATTCGAACTCAGGTTCCCTGGATTAATAGGTCCAGTGCTCATCCATTGAGCTACACGGGTTACAATTACAACACGCTCAAGCTAGCCTATATAAGGAAACAATTTAGAAACCCAGCACGTGTGCAGTCAATTAATACATGATATGTGCTAATTATGCATATGTGGAAACAAACTTTAATCATGTTTTTCTCTCTAATTACTTAACATTTTTTTGGTGCTTTAAGCACAAAAAATGTTCAGTTTTTCAAGCTCTACAAGAATATATAACTTTTACCTAAATTCGTTTTCATCGAAATTTTGCTAATTCATATGCCAGTTTTGCACGAACGCAATTATGTGCTCGTGTGAAAGAGTGGTAGTACGCGCAACTGCCGCTCGGCTGGCTGCTGGGGTTGCCAGCACCGGATCGAATAGCGGTTCGGCACGTCCCCTGTTAGGGCACTAGGATAAGGGGTAGGTAGATTTAGAAGTAGACGTAGTTCGGTAGGTCGGTAAGTAGGGACTGCGTAGAATGGCTGCTGAGACAGTGAGTGAGTGAGTTTTTGCCTTTTTGTTTAAACTGACTAAAACTAATTACATGCAAAAACTCACCCACAGTCAGCCAGTAGGTTTTATTTTAAGTTTGTTATTTCAGTCCCAAACCTGCAAATAAATAATTAATAAGGATTTTACTTTTACATTAAAACACCAGGTAATTGCAAGTTAACATTAATATTACGTAGGCTTTAGTTAGTTAGCATAAGTAGGTAGGTAGGCATTAGTTAAGATAATTATTATAAGTATTTAGCAAGTGACCATCTTCCAATATCAGAAATGCACCATAAAACGTCCAGTTTCGTACATGTATTTGATGTAATCTTTGGGTCACGGGAAATGAACCCATTTCCCGTGACAAACCAACAAAATCAGGCCAAACACAGGCCGAAAATACCAATATTAGTCAGTATTATGGTTCGTTCTAAAGATCGTGCAAAATTTGGTCAGAGTCAACACAATTTACACCAAAATGGCCCTAGAAGGCCGGTCTGTGCAAGGAAAGGACAAAAGCAAACGAAGTCCAAATATAGGTCACAAACAGCACAGGTTTTGCACATTTCTCTAGAGCATTTCGTCTAATTGCCAGTTCAGTCAGGCCCAGCCGGGCCCAAGGTAGAAACCTTGCGAATCACTTCGTTCCAGCTAGAAAATGCGGCAAGTTTAGCTAAATTCTGATAATACAGGTTAGCAGAGACCAGGAAGGCCCAATTGGTGACAAAAAGTTACCAGAAACGGTTAATATTGTCAAACAGGCAATAACCAACGGTTTTTAGTCAGTTCTTCAAGTTGCAAGTTCAAATGGGGCCTAAAATGCACATTTTGGGCCTGGAAAGCAAAGGAACGAGTAATGGTTGCTGGGTTCGATTCCCGCACCATAATCTTGTACTAATGGGTTTTAACCCATTTGATTCAGGTGCGGAGACGAAGCTACGCTGCTCTATCCGAATCTGACCTGCCCGTGGATCGTAGTCGTGTGTCTCTCAGATTGCTCATATTCAGTTGCTCAGTTATTGGACCGCAGAATTCCGGATCAGTCAGTCAGTCACTTAATCAGTCAGTCGGGATCAGTCGATTTTGGAAGGTACATAGACGGCCTGTATTGCCGAGTAGCGGATTAAGACAGAGGCAGCGAGCGTAGCACCGCCTGATCAAAGTGGGAGGTTAAACCAGGAACCGAAAGGCCTAAATCTAATTCTTGGAAAAAGGACTAAAACACCAATTCTCTTTTCGATTGAGTCATGAGTTTGACTGTTTTCATCATCAGTTCTATGTCGGGAGACGTTTCTCCCGTGTCTCTGGCCTAAGCGCCACATCCCCATCTGTGAAGAAGAAGAAGCCGTAGATTCGTTGAACTGTGTAGTTGTCTAATTTTCATTAATCAGGAATAAGTAAGGCAGAACCAGGTGACTCCCCCATTTTCTCTATTTCCTCAAAAAAGCCAGTTCCGCACAGTAACCCTGTCTAGGTGTTGGAGCGGACCTTCGGGAAAGCAGTGTCCAACGATTCGGGGACTCACCCATAGACCGACCCCAGGTTTATCTCAGTTAATAATTGTTTGTTTGTAGTTTGTTGATTTGTAGTTTGATAATCCGTTTGTAAGGACGGATAAAGAGTCGCACAGCACAAGCATATAGGCGCACGAGAAAGCATATAGGTACTTACTCAGTAGAGTGTTGGAGACAGTGTAATAGTTAGGATAATAGAGAGGCTTAGTCTCACTTTCCAACCCGTCTCACTTTCCAACCTACGTGTCTCACTTTCCAACCTACATGTCTCACTTTCCAACCTACATGTCTCACTTTCCAACCTAACTGTCTCACTTTACAACCTTAATGTCTTACTTTACAACCTTAATTTTTCTTTTAATAAAATCAGCAAAGTTCTAATCTGAAACGCCAAAATCCAGAATTTGGTCCAGTCCCTTCAGTGTCAGTCCATGGTGGCTATTTCAATGTGGATCCAGAAAATCCGAAAAACCATCATTTTTGCACTGGAATGCCCATCCTAGAATTCAATGCATGGCAGGCCCAACTCTGTGCTAAAGATGATGTAAAGTGATCAGGAAAGCGGCCCCGCTCCGCCTACGAAACAGCTGTTGCAAAGGTAAGCGTATACAAAATTTTAATGTAAATAAGTTTTAATGTTAAAACGCTTCAATTTTAGTAAAAAGGGTGATTTGCTGGAATGCTGGAATGGAAAGGTACCTATACTCTAAATTCAATATGCAATATTGAAGCTAGCTATATTAATTTTGAGCTGTATGGTAAATAATGAGCCATACAAATACAAGGCCCCATCCAACTCTAGTAAACAGATATATATATATATATATATATATATATATATATATATATATATATATATATATATATATATATATATATATATATATATATATGGGATGTAGTATATGTATATTGTTTACATTTTGGGGCGTAGCCCTCGGACTCCACGAGATCCACGGAATCCAAAATCAGAGCTGCTAAACTCACAAAAATGGTGTTCCGGTTTTTCATTGGGAGCATCATAGTTAGAGTTCTGTATTTTATTTTATTCCTTCATTACTTTGGGTAGGGTGAAGCGTTGACTGAAGCATGGGCAGTCCGGTATTTCCCAGATTCCGGGAATGGCGAATCCCGGAATTTTTTATGATGGTGAGGGGGGACCAAGGGAAACGTAAATCACCCACATCCTCGACTTTCAGTATTTTTGGTCACGTTGCAAGAAATTCATCATGCCACCCAGATCCGAATCCGTAGTTAAACAACGGCAATCCTCCAACTGCCAGAAATCCCAAATATTCCGATAACGATGTTAACATTAACAACTCTAAAACTGTTTTCGCGGAGCGTTTGGAAAATCTTCAGCCGGACTCCCCCAATTATACTGAATCTATTGATAATGAAATTATTTTATTCTTAGACTATGTTCAACATTTGATTTAAGAAGTTGTTTGTTGCAGATGTATGTTGCTGTTATTTGAATTTGTTATTTGTTTGTTATTCTGTTATTGTTGCAAATTTGGTGTTTATTACTGTAAAAGTAACGAAATTTCCATTTAAGTGTTCTAAGCGTAGGGTTAGTTGTAAAGTAAGACATTAAGGTTGGAAAGTGAGACACTCCGGCTGTAAAGTGAGACACCCAGGTTGGAAAGTGAGACACCCGGGTTGGAAAGTGAGACAGCCAGGTTGGAAAGTGAGACAATGGGTTGGAAAGTGAGACAAGAAAGGTTGGAAAGTGAGACATAATCAATAGAGACAGAGTGTGATAAAAGGAAGAAGAAGAGGTACCACTGAACCTTGTCCCTAACTAAATACATAACTTGGGTAATATTATCCTAAATTAGGATAATATTAATAAAAGACGGTAACTGGCAACTCTGGTACAGTAAATTGAATACTGTGCTGATCCTTAATTGTACCTGTTTTGCACAGTTTGTAACGACCCCTGTTAGTAACGCATTTTGTATTGTAATTTGTAATCTTGCCAAAGAGTGTACCCATCATACCTGTAATAAGTTTAATAAATAATTGGTGTGTCAGACTTAGAGTCTCAGAGTTTAACAGAGAGGCGCGATTGTCTCTGAAAGTCAGGCGCGTTAGCCACAGGATCGGATCGGGACTACTCAAAGGTAAGTTCTGGTCAGGAATTGGAAGACCCACCATCAGTCCGGCGATCAACTACAAGCAAGTGCTGACCCCTCTTGCTGATCAGCTGGAATCCAGTGCAACAAACGAACTCACAAAGAAGACCCCTACAAAGGTTGGCTGCAGGGAATCTCTGATTTTGGAACACCACCTTTCGGAGATCCGGTGCCTAAGTCTACTTCCATAAGTGGACGTGCTGACCTTCCGTGTAATCAAGTGCAGAGCGACTTCTGACACTAGACCGGAGAACAGAGCGATTTTTGACTCCGGATCCTAGCAACTTCATTACACATTTTTATATCAACTTGTAGCTAGACATTTTCTCTTTTTAATGCATGCCATGAAACTAATGTTGCTTTTATAAAATATTTTTAACACATTTTAGAAGAAGTATAATTTTCCAGATTTTTTGCAGATTCAAACAAAGTTTTTCGCGAGACATCGGTTATATCATTCGATAATTCCATCAAATAGCTGGAGGCGATTTTTTGTTTATTGTGAAAATTCGCTCTTCGTTATAGAGAAATAAGCGGAAATGCGTGCGTAACCTGTATTTTGCCTACTTTTTCCAAATTTGTCAAGCGATTACTTTAGCTAAAAAGCAGCAATCGGGCAACTGAAAAAGTAGTCTCTAGATATATTTGTGCAGAACACATCTGTTTTAGTAGCAGCCCTCCAGCTTGTATGGTGAATGAATGCTATACAATCTTTGGAAAAATTGGTTGCAGAAACTACATTTTTTATGATAGCAGCCTACAGGATAGCAGTTAGAAGACGATCATGCGTCGGAAAATTTGTCCCTATGAGACCTTCAGATCGACGCCCTTAGTTTGATTTTACGGCTTGCGTAGTTCAAGAAATGTTGGATTATTTGATTTCAGCAAAAATGACAAAGTTTTCGACGCCAAAACAAGAAAAGTGCCTATATCTCACGGCACAGAAACGCTGGAAAGTTGCTTTAAAAAGCAAAAATGTGAAGCTCAATGAGATCTTTCGAATGAATATAGTCATAACTGTATAGCAGCTGCCAAACATTCAGAAATTGGGAAAAACCACGCGGACCGGAAATCTCGAATTTTTGAATCGGGATTGCGCGGAGGGTGTTAGAGCGCTAAAAGGACTTATTTCGGAAAGTTTAGTCAAATTTCATCTTGAGTTACGCCGCCAAATAACAATATGTGCCCAAAAGGAATCACCACCTTAAGGGCAACGCCGAATTATGCAGAGTATACAAATGTTGGTTGAAAGCTCTTACTAAATTCAAGTAATGAAAATGTTCTTACTTCTCATGTGAGAAACCACTCTTCAGTGACAAAGAGAAAACACACTATGTTGCAAGTTCAAATTCTTACTTTTAAAATAGAACTGACTTGATTACAGATTATCCTGGGGGACGACAGACGGTCTTTTTAAAAATGTGAAGAAACGTTAAAATCAAAAGCCCTAGCGTCAAAAAATAAGTGATAAAACTTTCAAACACATACCTCAAGGGACATTAAACTTTCAAGGTCATTCCCTCTTGGACTGAGGGTCGATAAGGCTGCACTTATTTCTTGTCTTGCACTTGTCTTTGTATTATCCATGCACAGAAACTTTGGGGAAACAAGCGCACTCACTATGATAGTCAGTCTAACGGCAGCAAAGGAGATAGAACATATTGTGATTAGTATTTACTCCAACCGAAGATGAACTCCGGCGCTGGAGTGTGTTTGTGAGACGAAACTTTTCTCCATTAGTTCGCACTTTAGATTCATTTACGTTAGACCAGCTGCTCTGCCCGGCCATTTATGAAAGGATTTTTTCTGTTACCTCAGACATTCTACAAAATTTTTTACAATTTCGTCATTTTTAGAAGGTTGTTCACTAAGAAAGACGACATCTTCGAAGGAAAACTCTTTAGAGGTTGGCAGAGAAAGGAGATGCAGTACTACCCACAGAAGGAAAGTGATGTAATCTGCAACCCAATGGGATTATGGTATTGCAATCTTTCGACAAAGTACTTATCAAACCTTTTAAGGGGGGAGGGGAGGGGCTACGAATTTCACTAGAAGTTCAATGTTGGGGAAGCTAGCTAGTCATTTGCCACATAATAGTATTTGACTTAGTGTAAAATAGTTTAAAGTTTGAAAGAATTCCATGCAACGTAGAAGTTGGTGTTGTCGGTCCAAAGCTCGACATGACACGTACACAAATTTCGCCTCGCCCTGATCGCTATGCGCAAGGTACGGTACCCAAATTTTCTAGAAATAGTTCCGACATATAGTGCTTTGATATCGTGTAAAACAGTCCTCTAGACCACTGTATTCTTTTCTGTGCGATAACAATCAAAGTGCGAAAAATTGGGTGTAGTAGGTCTATGCGGATGTAGGTTATCTAACGTTTAATGAGCTGTGGTTTACCAAATGAGCCCAACTTTGCTCCAATTAATACTCCACGTATCTGTCTTAACGTGTGTAAAAATAACATGGTTTCGTCAATCCCTGCATTCGCTATGCTAGATTACATTATCAATATTGCCGCTGTTATTTGGTGCCATTTCGAAGATGTGAGTCAATGACTCCAAAGTACTGTGGCAGAATCGGCTGAAACTTGCTCATTACAGGCCAGTGAGTGCACCAAGATGGGCAAAAATCTAGGTCACTAAACTTCGTTCCAATGATTTATTTCTCGAAGATAAAGATAATATGGATGGCGATTGCTCCAAAAAGCTGTAAGATAGTTGTAAGCGCATACTAAACGAATGAAGCGTTATTTCGAAGATTTCATATTCAGATCCAGCAGGTCAAATAAGCCCTATAAGCATCTTTTCGGCACAAAAAATCTTTTCGACACAAAAATTTTCTGACCCCACTTTTACTGCTTTAGCTAGCTTTTCAGGGCTAAAAATAAAGGTTAGATCTTAACAAAAAGTCAGCTAGCACACTAACCGGAAAACCAAAACCCTCGAAACTTACTCACAGTTTGCCCCTATTAGAGCCTAATAACTGGTAAAAGGCTAGGGTAGGCTAGATAGAAGCTACCAATTTTATTAGATCGAAAACGGCGAACGATCACGTCACAACTTTTTGCCAAATTTCAAAGTTTGACCTCTTATTGCGGAAGAGGGAAGCAACGTTGGAAGGCCGGAATACTTTTAATATTTAGTACTAGTTTATAAATATTTGTGGCAAAAAGTTTTATAATCGGCCAAACCGTTAATCCACCAGAGGTGAAAAACTATTTTTATAAAAACCCATTTTCGCACTAAAATTTGCACTTTGGCGTTTCTCAAAGAACGGTGTACATTAGATATATTGCTGCCCACCTTAAACTTTTTACTTTGATATGTTGGCTAACGATGGGCTAAAAAGTAGCTCTCTCCGACGATGTCGTGCCAACCCCTTCGTAGCCTGTTTTTAAGGTGGTGATTCCCTTTGGTCACATAAGTTTGCACCATTATTACTCATTCATTACTTGGAGTTAAGAAGCCATTTTTATATCAAAATGTAGCTTGACATTTTCTCTTTTTAATTCATGCCACGAAACTAATGTTACTTTTCTAAAATATTTTTAACATATTTTAGAAGAAGTATAATTTTCCAGAATTTTTGCAGACTCAAGTAAATTTTTTCGCGAGACATCGGTTAGATCATTCGATACCTCCATCAAATAGCTGGGGATGACTTTTTATTTATTGTGAAATCCTCTTCTTTATAGAGAAATAAGCTGAAATGTGTGCGTAACCTGCATTTTGCCAACCTACTTTTTCCAAATTTGCCAAGCGATTACTTTAGCTAGAAAGCAGCAATCGGGGCAATTAAAAAATCGTCCCTGGGTATATTTGTGCAAAACACATTTGCTCAGTAGCAGCCCTCCAGCTTGCATGGTGAATGCTCCACAAACTTTGGAAAAAATTGGTCGTGTTTTTGCAAAAACTACATTTTATATGATAGCAGCCTACAGGATAGCAGTTGGAAGACGATCATGCGTCGGATAATTTGTCCCTGTGAGACCTTCAGATCGACGCTCTTAGTTTGATTTTACGGCTTGCGTAGTTCAAGAAATGTTGGATTATTTGATTTCTGAAAAAATTGACAAGTTTTCGACGCCAAAACAAGAAAATCGGACGCCGTATTCATGTGCCGACTTATATGTATTATTTATTGATGATTTTCTCTTTTCTTTAATTTCCTGCGTTTTTATTTTTTATTTTTTAGTCTCCTGCATGTTGCACATTCTTCTTCTTTGTTGATATTTTATTTCATTGTAGTTACAGAACAGTAATTAGATAACCCGATACGATGAAATAATCATAGTCGCTTTATTTTTTGATTCCGATGTGATCACTATAACGAAGGTCCATCTCTTCGTGTTGGTCCTTCCATCTGGATTCTTTTTCATGTTATTTTTATAATAAGAAACATAGGGTGAATTGTTAACCTTTGAGCCGTATCTCCAATTTTACTAAGTCCTAATTTATTTCACGTGTTGTTGTTCACGTATTCTTTAATTTGACAATTTCACATTCACTGCAAATGGCAAAATCAAATAAGAAACAAAATATTTTTCCTTAGCAGTCTGTTCTTTTCTTTCCATGCCATGGATTTGGGTTTGGAGCATATTTAGCAGGCTGCGCAGGCTTCCCTAAAACACACAGAATACTAGGTATATACAATTTATCTTTTAATAAAGGAAAATAAGTTCCCATTCTTTGGCTACATATTCAGTAGGCTGCGGCTGCGTTGGTATAAAAACAGGGAACACCATAAAACAGAAAAAAGATAGAATGAGTTCAGCTTTACGGAGATTTGATAAACACGTGGAAACAAAATACAATTTTTCAAAAGTGGTTTCGGTAAACCTTCTACTGGGAAGAAATTTCTATAACATGATCAAAAGGTAAAGACTAGAGATCTTCACGGGCCTGAACTTTCAGGCCCGGCCCGGCCCTTTCAAATTTCTGCTCGGTCCGGCCCGGCCCGCCGGGCTTACGGGCCTGAGTGAAGGTCTCTAGTAAAGACAGCGGACAAATGTAACAAGGACGCAGAACAGCCAAATTAGCATAGCCTTTCCTTTAAATTGCCGCTAAGTTGTTTTTTATACACTAAACTAACGCTAAACACCTATTATGCGAAGAGAGATCAAATAAAATCCCAAAACTAACTGAAAGTATGCTTTCAGAAACAACAACAAAGAGTCAGACTGATAACTAGTTTGTGCAGTACTGACAGAAACGGAAATTTTGTCGAGTGGAATTTGCAGTCAAGTGTCAAGTCTGTGTGTACGTGTGTGTCTTTGACAGACGTACGTGCGCTTTTCTGTGTGTGTCACAGACTTGACTATTCGACTTGACCTTTGTCAAGTGGGTCAAGTTCTAACCTAATTTGCATAAAAGTGGCGGCAACTAAATATATTTGTACATGTTAAAGGAAGAATGTGGGTGCGAACGAATGATTTCTGCTTACAAATGTGCAGAAAAACAACACAAAAGTAAACAAATTGCATGAAGGAAAACGAGTTGGCAGACCCAGCCCTAACTTAACTTTATAACTGATTTTATTGAGCAATAACCTTAAAATTTTGCACGGATCCATACTGGAAGCTGGTAAATTCTAGAAAATGAAAATTTTTAAATTTTAAGTTGGTCAGGTGAGATCAAAAACTTTTTGTCCCCAAATTTGATGAAAACTTGCATACAAGGGTCTTCTGGGGCGCTGAACACGAATCCTAAATCCGTTTTACGATAAAGCATTTCAGCTGATCAGGATGAGCTTACATCTTAAGCTTAGAACTTTAGCTTATCGATTTCCGATTCGTGCTCAGCGCCCCAGAAAACTACTGTATGCAAGTTTTCTGCAAATTCGAGGACAAAAATCTTTTTGATCCCTCTCCAGGCACCCTCCCTTGCCCTTACCAACTGGAAATATAAAATTTTTAAAAATTTTTTGAAATTTTGCATTGTTTACTTCATAAGCGCAGTACGCATCCAAAGAAAATTTGGGGGAATAGGGCCGGGGAAATTACGCAAGAGACCCGGATTTTGTACATTTCTGTTTAATAAGTCACTCTTGGTAGTATTACTTAGCACAATATCAAGGCCTTTTGTGATGAGGTGTATGCATAAAACAAGATCCATTATTATACTTTGAAAGCAGTTTTGTCACATAACTCGGAGGTAAAGTAAAAGAACAAAAGGAATCCAATTGAATGACTTTGAATACTAAGTAAAACCGTGGTTACTGCCTAAATGAAATGAAACCAGTTGAAAGAATTACTTTGAATACTAACAGTGAAAACGTGATTAATCCTTTAATGAGTTAATAGGCTTTTGCGTCGTGCGAAATTTGAAGTCAAGTGTCAAGTCTGTGCCTGTGTGTGTGTCTTTGACAGAAGCGTACGTATTTCTCTGCGTGTGTCACAGACTTGACTGTTCGACTTGACCTTTGTCAAGTGGGTCAAGTTCTAACATAATTTGCATAATGCGAGGCCGTGCGCATGATTGTATGTGCGCGTTGACTATATATCCGCGCAATGTATCGGCCTGTGTATACATTTATGTACACGACACTACACAGGTATATATATATATATATATATATCGCAGGGTTATGTCAAGCACAGACATAGTTCACGTGAACAAGCATATAAAATAATTTATCTTTGTGTAAGTGAATAGATTCTACAAAAAGACATTGATGCAATGTCAACAAAGCAGCTTTAAAAACTATGTGACACACGGAGATAAGACCTGCAAAAATACCTAGCTTTTTCCTACCTTCCTTCCCGGGGGGGGCGCCCCTCTCCAGAAATCGGTTCCCCCTCCCATACATGGGTCGCCCCTCTAGGATTAGGGCCTGCCGGTCTCCCAAACTTCAAAGGTCAACAGAATAATAGGAATTTGAAGGTAAATTTTGAAAACTTTTAAAGCCATTTTAAGCTTAAATTTAAGTTAAAAATTGTTTAATGTGGAGCTCAGCAGCGGAAAATAGTTGCTTTTTTGTGCATTTTTTGCATTTGCAAAAAAGCATTTTTTGAGAAAATTTCGGCCTCCCCCAGAAATCGGTGCCCCCCCCCAGACCTGGGGGGGCGCCCCCCCCCAGACTTCCCCTACAGAAGTTTTGGCCTAGCAAAAAGCCAGTACGGCAAAAACTTTCAAGAAAAGTACGTATGCTTTATTTTTCTTAGATTTGACAATTTTTCAGCAGAGATCCAATAAAAATTTTTTGGTTTCCCTTGGACCTTTTAAGTTGAAACGTTGAAAATTTGTATGACGTTAAAATTTTGTTGCAATCAGTTCTTAGTTTGGCCATTATAGTTTCCGCCTTTTGCACTAATTTTTCAGTTAGAAGCATCTAAGTATCGATTATTTACAACTAGTCTTGCACCTTTATAATTTGGAGAAAACCCCTCAAAGTAATTTAGCTTACTTTATCCAGGTATGTATCAAATTTGCAAAAACGTAGTAAGCACTGAAATTATTACGTATATGCGTACATCACCACGTATGCATATCTGTATGTATGCATGTGTGTCGTTGAGCATCTTCATATTTATATGCCTTAGACTGCAATGTGGAATTGATTTCCAGTCAAGCCGGTGTGTGCGTGTGTTTGTTTGACATTGTGTTAAATGGTTGCCTGAATGCGTCTCCTGCTTGACTGCAAAACTTGAAGTTTGGCAAGCGAGTCAAGTTTTAACTTAATTTGCATATTTGGCAGTGCTAAAAATGTTTCGTAATCGCTGGCAAAGCAGAGCCTCCTCTCTGGAATACAAAACTACGAAGTTTACTCACACTGTAAGAGGGAATTTGCTGTGGTTATGTGCATGTCTGCGTCAGGACAGGAAAGATGTGTGAAATAAAAAGTGTAGTGTCTGTTTGTGCGCCTGCTTCCACACAATGGCAGTTGGCAGATTTGACAGAAAACAGGGAACGTTTAGAAAAGAGCTCACATCGGTGCTAGCACCGTTCTGTATGGTAAATCTAAAAGCAAAATGAAAGTCTAGTGTCTTGCCGAATGGCGGTTCTTCAAGTTTAGCTGAGTATTGCTGTCCAACCGTTATGACTACAACAAAGCTGAAGCCATGTCTACGCTGCCAAAAATAAGTATATACACAAGAATAAAAATGCTCCGATGGAGCATGAAAAATGCAATATGGGTGACACTGGGTTTTAAGCGGACAGAGGACTAGGTTTTAAAACGTTAATATGGGAGGGGCAGGTTGTAAATGCCAGAAGGACTAGGTTAAAAGCGCACTAATATGGACCAGCTTCGCTGAACAACCCATATTCACGGAAACTACCCGGACTGATGCTCGTGGCTGTTCTCCAGTAACAGTTAACCAATTTGTGAGCATAGCTCTGCGTCTGCAACTATATTTGTTGTTGTGTTCATAATACTTAATAATTACATAATATGCAACTTGATTTAATTAATTAAATTAATGCATATATAGACAACACTTACACATGTAATGCAACACTTAATACAACATACGTATAAGCAGTAAAAATTGGTGTCACACATTCTGCTCTCGCAGCTCCATATAAAACGATTGAAGTATATAAAGCCTAATATTTCTTATCAGCAAGCTCGCCTGGAAAGCTGACGAATTTAGAACTAAAGACAATAAAGGTCAAATGCGGAGTGGAGCATGCGTACCCGCAAATATGGGTTGTTCAGCGAAGCTGGTCCATATTAGTGCGCTTTTAACCTAATCCTCCTGGCATTTACAACCTGCCCCTCCCATATTAACGTTTTAAAACCTAGTCCTCTGTCCGCTTAAAACCCAGTGTCACCCATATTGCATTTGTCATGCTCCAT
>JASAND010026459.1:0-12649 GCA_030248195.1 Trissonchulus latispiculum
CCCCATGGCTATATATACCCCCCTGCCATAGGTGTGTTTGGGGGGGGCCTCCCCCCAAATGGAGGGGGCAACAACCCCACCCCCCCCTAAAATTTTTTTCTACCCCTCCCCCAAATCGATTTTTTCAGACCCCTCCCCCCTAAAAATTTTCAAACCCCTACCTACTTTTTTGAAAATTTTTAGCAAAAAATTCCAAAAATTAGCAAAAAATTGCTAGAATTCGCTTATTTAAGCTAAAAATCGTTAAAAATAGCTGTAAATTGAGAAAATATTTCAATTTTTTTAACAAAAAACCGACTTTTTTCGCCGACCCCGCTAGAAAATTTTTCTTACCCCTCCCCCCAAATCGACTTTTCGCAACCCCTCCTCCCCCTTTTTTCGCCAAACCCCCTCCCTACTTTTTTCTGAACCCCACCCCCACTTTTTTCGCCAGCCACACCTATGCCCCCTGCCCTGGTGAAACTTTGCTGGGGTGGCAGGTGGTAAATCTTGGAAGGTTGGTGGTCGACCCAAGAAAAGTGATGGGCATAGGTGTACCACCTGTTTGGGTTGTGGGGGGGGGGGGGCGGGGAAAGTAAAAAGTCCGTGCTTGGGGGGTCTCAAAAATCGGAAATTTTCAAAAAACTGAACCCAAGCTGTACCCAAATTTGTCAGCTAAAAATGGCCCTTTTTGGACATAAAATCGACGATTTTCGGTATAAATCTAATCAAAAACCACTTTAAAAGCGTTTTAAAACCTATTTTTTACCGTTTTTAACTGCTTCTAAACAATTTTTTCAGAAAATTTTTGTAAAATTGCAAAAATTTACCATTTTTTCTCTTGTTTGGACCCCCTTGTAGGGGGGGGGAGAGGAGCATAGTTTCCCTGGAACTTTGGGTCTCGGGGGGGGGGGGGGTAAGTCTTGGCCGACCTCCTCCGAAATGTGATGGGGTTTCCCCCCAACCCCCCCCCCCCCCAGAATTCGGACCTCAGAAATTTCGAAATATGGCCAAAAAATGCAAAATTTTCTGTAATTTAGCCCTTTTTTCATCAAAATAAGGCTTGTTCTTAACGTTTTAGGTGTTTTTGCACCGTTTTAAAACGATTTTAGGTCAAAATTTTAGAAAAATTTTTCAAAAAATGACCATTTTTCGACCAAATTTAGCTAAAAATTTTGGGGGGGATACCCCCCCCAACCCCCCGCCTCCCCAAAGGAAACTATGGAGAGGAGGGTCTGAGCTCGGCTTGGGGGGGGGGGGAGTAGCCGAGGTCGGGTATGGGGGGTGGGGGCCGCATAGGTGTACTTGGGGGGGGGGGGGGGGGGTTGAGGTAACCCCCCCCCCCCCCCCAGTGGCGGCGCCAGCATAGTTTCACCAGGGGGGGGGGGTTGGTTGGGGGTACTCCCCCCCCCCCAAAATTTTCGACCAACTGTACCTCCTCCCAGATTTTTGGACTATCCCTCCCCCCACTTTTGGTTACCCCCCCGAACCCCCCCCAGCACTTTTTGGGGTCAAAAAGTTAGCTAAATTTTGCTAAAAAATGGTTATTTTTTGAAAATTTCTCAAATTTTGGCTTAAAATTGGTTTAAAACGGTGTAAAAACGCCTAAAACGATAAAAACAAGCCTTGTTTCGACAAAAAAAGCGTTAAAATACAAAAAATTTTGCGTTTTTAGGCCATTTTTTGAATTTTCTGACGTCCGAATTTTGGGGGGGGGTTCGGGGGGGTACTCCCCATCACATTTCGAGGGTCGACCACCAAATTTCCGAAGTTTACCCCCCCCCAACCACAATTTCCGGTGAAACTATGGGCGCCAGGGGGGGGCCCGGGGGCCCCGGGCCCCCCCCCTTTACGATTTGGGCCCCTCCCTTTGGGGTGTCGGGCCCCCCCCTTGAAAAATTTTTCAGCTGTTTATATGCATAATTTGAGTGCTTTTAAAAATTTTTTTTTAAAAATCGGCAAATTTTTGCCAAAATCGAAAAATTTTTGCTAAAATTGAGAATTTTTTGGGAAATGAAGGCAAAATGTGCTAAATTTTGGCAAAATTTTTGGATTTCCCAAAAAAAGGTCGCCGGATTTTTGGGTCGGGCCCCCCCTTCAAAAAATCCTGGCGCCGCTACTGCCCCCCCCCAGCCATTTTTGGCCAAATTTGGCCTTTTTCCTTCAAAAAAGGCCTGTTTTTATTTTAACGTTTTAGGCGGTTTTGCACCGTTTTAAAGCGATTTTTAGTCAAAATATTAGAAAAATTTTCCAAAAACTGACCACCTTTTGGTCAAATTTAGCTGACTTTTTGGGTCCAAAAATCGCTGGGTGGGGTCGGAGGGGGGGTAGCCGAAAGTTGGGGGAGGGTATGTCAAAGTTTCTGGGAATTGGTCAAAAATGTCGGGGACATATACTCCATAGGTGTAATTTGGGGGGGGGACCATTTTTCCAAACCCCACCCCAGAAATTTTTGGGGACTTATATATACTTATTGATTTAAACCTAGCCACAGCCATAGCTAAATAATACCAGGGGCCGTATTCTCAAAACTTAGTTACAGATAGCCCTGTCTGTAACTAGGTTTAGGGGTGTTAGTTGCAGCTACTAATAAAGCTAGGTATAATTACAGCTAATTGTAAGCTATATTTATCATTAGTAAAGCTAGCTAAACTTTATTCTTAGCTAGAGGTAACCCTAGTCCTAGCTACAGATAGCCCTGTTCCTAGTTACAGATAGGCCTATCTGTAAGTAGGTTTGAGAATAACAGTTAAACGGAGAAATTAATAAATAGAACACTCTTATTTAAGACAAATGCAATGGTTAAAATGATTAGTTTTTAAACAGTTTCTAAGCATTCCAATCGATAAAAAGTAACTTAAACGTAACAATATTTAATATCTAAAAAATTTGTTAAAAAGCTGACTCGCAAATTGCAAGTCAGCATTTTCCCCTATCTATAACTAGGACTAGGCCTATCTATAGGTAGGGTTACCATGCTTTTAGAATACAACTAGGGCTGGTTATAACTAGAGGTAGGGGTATCTGTATCTAGAGATAGGCCTATTCCTAGTTACAGATAGGGGTAATTTAGTTACAGATAGGGCTATCTGTAGTTAGAGATAGGGGTATCTGTAGCTACAGATAGGCTATCTGTAACTAGAGATAGGCCTATTCCTAGTTATAGATAGGGCCTATCTGCATTTGAGAATACGGCCCCAGATCCTAATAAGGTTTTGCCAGCTGATTTGACGGCAGGTAGAGTTGGACGAACCTTTCTTTAAGGTGCTGGTATCCTTTTGTGCAGTGCTTTTGTGGTGATTTTTCGAAACGCTATAACTTTCGCAATTTTGGGAGTTGGAAAGAGCTTTATACATCGTTTTAAAGCTTATAATTTGTACATTTAGATGACCTTACGAAACTACCAAAATAAGCAAAAAATAGTAAAAATTTTCTGACATGCTGACATCTGCCATGCGGAATATAGACCAAAAATTTTTGAACATGGATTTCGCAAAACTGTAGAATCGGCCAAAATTTTTTCTTGCGCCATGATATGAAGGACATATGCGCCGAGGGACATTTTTTTGGATTTGGCTCAATAAGTCTCAATACTCCAGAAATTCCGGTATATGTGCGATGACACGAAATTTAGCAACTTTGTATTCAGTTTTCTCGCAACTGGAGACGTCTTAACTCAAACCCAGAAAGAAGTCCCTCCGCAATAGTGCGAATTTTCATTCTGGCAAAAATCACGCAAATCCATTGGGTAGTTTTTGAGAAATCGATGTTCAAAACAAAATAATCGCAGTTTTGCTAAAATGGTTTTTCCGCGAATTCTCTAGCTTAAAGCAACGAAATCCAGCAAATAGGCATTGATAAAATGTGCAATTTGACGATGTATCGATTGAGTATAAATAAGTCAAAATTGTCTGTAAGGTTTGGCTGTAATTTTGAAAAAACTGATTTCTTCGAAAATAGCCATTTTTTGGCCCAAAAAATCGTTTTTGGCTTATACTGCCTTAACCACTAGAGACAGCTCAAAAGTTGTAAAAGCAAAAATGTTCATTTTGGTGCCCTCCTTCCAGCCATAGCAACCAATCCGGTGTGTCGACAACGTACTAAGAGAATAATGGCAAAAACCAAAACTTTCTTATCTTTACACCTAAAAATCCGGGACTGGTCCGAGAATGTTAATTAAAGAGCACGAAAATAATGTGTTTGGAAAGTTTCATCCACTTTCATAAAGAATTCAAGTCTGTAGGGTAGAATTTACACAAAGCGATACCAGCACCTTAAAGTTAATGCGTTTGAAAACCGTCAAATAGTTGGACAGTTCTTTTCTTTCACGAACCTTTTAATCCTGACTAAATACCATTGTCCAAAATACAAATACATTTATGTTTTAACACTATAATTACAACACACAATTATGCCACCACATTGCTTGGTTCAGGGGGGGTCTACTTGGGTCAAAAATTCGACCCTCACGGATTTCGCTCAAATTGTGCTCATTGATAGTCCCTAGGCCCCTACGCAAGCCATTGAAATTTGAGCTGATTTCGTCCAGTAATAGAAAAGTTACAGCCATTCAAAATTTCCAATTCCTATTCAAAATGGCCCAAAATCGGAACTTTAAAATTGTCACTTCTGACAACGATATCTTACACAAATCAGAACCGTTCGAAACGTTCTATAGCTCATTTTGCAGCTAAATACAATATCGACAACTTGTCGAAGAGCTTTTTTCAAAATTCGGTTTCTAACTATTACAGTAATCGTTTATGTGAGGTAACCCCCAAAAATGGTCAAAATATGACATTTTTCAAAAATTTTCGAACTTTTCAAATATGCACAATATCTATATCAATCGATAGCTTTTTTCAATTCTAATGAACTTTTCTTCTTGGCATAAACGTTTATTTTGCAGCCATTCAAAGTTATAGGCCAAAAACCATATTTTCACGATTTTTCAATTTCTGTGTTTTTGGCGGTTACCTCACATAAACGACTACTGTAAAAGTTAGAAACCGAATTTTGAAAAAAGCTCTTCGATAAGTTTTAGATATTGTATTAAGCTGCAAAATGAGCTACAGAACGTTTTGAACGGTTTTGATTTGAGTAAAATATCGTTGTCAGAACTGAAAATTTTAAAGTTCCGATTTTGGGCCGAATGAGCGAAATCCGTGAGGGTCGAATTTTTGACCCAAGTAGCCCCCCCTTCAGTAGGAACGACAGCTACAACGACCCGTACAAAAAACCCGTACAACTTGATGGTTAATATGGTAAATCCTTTTTCGGACATCAACTACCTTGTTTTATTAGATATCAAAATGCAGCTTAA
Organism: Trissonchulus latispiculum; assembly: GCA_030248195.1. NCBI lineage: Eukaryota > Metazoa > Nematoda > Enoplea > Enoplida > Ironidae > Trissonchulus > Trissonchulus latispiculum. The sequence goes on from JASAND010026459.1 coordinate 5,303, forward strand.
GGCGGCGCTTGCATTATCGGGATTGTAGATATAAAATTTAGACCGATAGCTCAATTTTAAAGAAATCCCAACTAAACTTATCTTAGTTGGCGGGGCATCTTTTGGCAAAATTTCGGCAACGGAGACCACGTGCTTGGCTAGCTACCTGTATGGCTTAAAATTTCGAAATTTTATCAAAACTACAAACTACAACGACGAATACACTATCTGAAAGAGCATAAAATGCCCATTACAACGATGTGCAAATCTCTCCTGTACCTGGTTGCAATCAAAAGTTACAGGCGGTTGAATATATGACAAAGTTACGTTTACCATTCCCCACGCGAATGCTAATGTAAAAACCAATCGTTCGGAAATGAATTCTACAGGGCTTTTCACGTTGCTTTTGTGTTGGGTTTCTTTATTATTTTATGAAATACACTGTGCGACTTATTAAAAGCATAATATTTGCGAAAAACTTAAGTGATTAGTGCGAAATTTTTCATTTTGATTTTCTCATACATGCTGCGACCAAACTCGCTCAAATTTTGCATGCACGTTTATTTGACGGGTACGCAGGGGCAATTTTTTTAGTTTTTAGTTTAGTTTTTAGTTTTTTATGGGCCCCCCCCCCCCATAAACACCCTTCCCCCCCCAAAAATCGTACCCCACCCCAAAAATCCCCCCCCCCCCCCAAAAAAAAGTGGGCGCACCTTTTGGTACCAAATTTTGCCCTGAAAAAATCGCTCAGAAGGCCAAATTTTCAAAAATTTTCCGGCTTCGCCGGAGATTTTTACTCAATTTTTGCCCTTTTCAACACTAAATCTGCTTATTTTTGCTATGAAGATCAACTTTTATAGTATATGCCAGAAAAATAGCGCTATTTTCAGCATATGTTTCGAAAAATTTTCGCCCCCCCCCCCAAAAATTCCTTGCCCCTCGGACCTTTGGGGGGGGGCCCCCCAAGAAGCCCCCCCCCAAGAAAAAATCCCTAGAATAAGCCCAGATTATTCAGCTCTCGACTTATATATACCAAACACATCCATGGCGAAAAAATTACGAAATTCTTTGACATCATCTTTCACTTGCACTTTGACATCAAATTTCAAGGACGCATGATCTGATTTCCCCAATGGGCAACTAACGTTCACTGAACTAATTGGACTAACATCAGACGTTATTATGAGGTCTAAGATATTTGGTGGACTAAAGCGTGTAGGTTGACCAACAAGTTGGATCAGACCATGAAAGGCTAGTGAGTTCAAAAGCAACTGAGATCTGTTTGAATTTGCACGCAAATTTGTCCAGTCTATGTCAGGTAGATTAAAATCACCCACAAAAATAATTGCAGTTTTGTTTGAACACGACTGCGACAGCAAAGTTATATCATCTAAAACATTATCCAACGCAGCAGCATCAGCAGGAGGACGGTAAATACAAACTAATCGAATAATAATATGCCGAAAAATAAAATCAATACAAACACATTCAGATTTCAGTTGTTCATTTAGCCCTGGGAAATCAAAATCCAAATGCTTTTTATGAAGGATATATACATACACCACCCCCAAATCGATTTCTATCTTTTCTAACAATTTCATAGTCTGTACCAGATATAAGCAAAACAGAATTCACTCTAGAATTTACTCTAGATTCGTAATTGTCCTGACTTTTTCAACTCGTTTCAATGCTCTAACTACTCGGAATATCGTCGACTTTTGTTACCGAGACTGTAGCAAGCAATTTGCAGCGGCTTGAGGTCCTGAAAATGCAGTAGCTACAGTCTACTCGCTTTTAAATTGAATCAGAATTACTGGAATCACTGCTATAGCTGTGAATGCTAGCATAAAACAGCGCTAAAAGTCGTCCCAGTAACGTTCTGGTCAGTTGAGGGCAAATTTTCAAGCCAATCATACGACACTGTAGTAAGATAAAGATTGACCCCTTGGATGGAACCAACCCAGGAGACCGTCAGTGCATGCAACAGCCATAAATTCTGTTAAAAACGCGGAAACTCGACACCTTGTCGATTTCAAGCAGCTAAAATAAGAATTTTTAGGTGTATTTTTATTTCGGACCCAAGTGCCCAGCGGGTCCGAAAAAATACACCCGCTGCTGCGCAACTGCGGCGCAGGGGCGCCCGAACCTATTACCAAAAAAACTAGAAGCAATGTGTATTATGTTAAAACAATAGGTGCTACTATAGCTCTAGTGTAGCGAACAAGAGCCAAAAAGTTGCCAACTGATCCAAAAGTTGAAAACCAACTTTTTCGTAGTATATATATACCATTTTTGAGTCGTCAGTCTGCGTGAGTGCGGGGCCTTAGCGAAACAGCCATACCATGGCTGGATATAAATAAGCTTGCGCTATTATGGGGTACAGTTTGGCTGGGGTCTGTAGCTTCTAGCCTGAGTTAGGGTGGGTGTATTTTTTTCGGACCCGGCCGGTGTATTTTTTTCGAACCTTTACTATAAGTCAGAAACATGTTTAGTTTTTATCTGGCTTGTCTGATAATTTCTAGTCATAATCGAAAAGTTCATTTAACTTTACTATAGCTCTAGGAAAAGTTGCAGCATTTTCAAAACGCAAAATAAAATATAATGATGCCATTTACATTTTTAGAAAACAAAAGATATATATATATCTATTACCATTTTACTTTACTTTTATTTTCTATGTATTTCAGACAAAATTAAAATTTTTCTGAAAATTACTGTTCTTGTACAAATTCCGTATTGTAAAATTTAATCTGGCTGTGAACTTAGGTAACATCAGCTATATACAAAATTAGACTTGTTTAGAACACCAGCTTTTAATTCCATAGATTGTTATTATATCTCAGTAAACTTAGTCCATATTTAAAGCCCAGTCTCGCTTTAAACAATTAAAAAGATTAAATTTAAGCTAAAAATGACATTTGATTATACAACAGCGCACTCTATAATTTTGAAATAGCATAGGTCGACGCCAAGGCTTCAATAATTTCAACTCAGCATTAGTTATCTTTACCATTACTTAAATTTAAAAGTATCGGCGGTCTTGTGCTATCTAATCTGAGTTATTAAGTATATATTATTTTTGTTTTATAATAATATTAAAATTCATAACAAGGATACATCAGACTTTATTAATACAAATTCCAAACATTCTAAGTAGGGATGCACCGGGGCCAGGCCCCGGCTCCGGCCCCGGTAATCAGGCCCCGGCCCCGGCCCCGGCCCCGGTGGTCAGGCCCCGGTACCGACCGGGGCCAAAAATTAGCAAAATTGTGTGAATTTTTGACATTTTTTGACCAAAATTTTGAATTTTTGAAAGTCAAAAAGTGTTACAAATCGTTTGTTTTCACGCCGATATTAATGAAAACAAGAATAGTAACGTTTGTATATCAAAAATTACTGCAAACTTTAAATTTTCCAAAAAAATTTTGAAAATTTTCGATTTGGACCTCCAATTTCCAGGCCCCGGTCCCGGCCCCGGTACCGGGGCCAAGGTGGCCCCGGCCGGGGCCACGATGAGGTCCCGGCTCCGGCCCCGGCCCCGGTAGTGGCGGCCCCGGTGCATCTCTACTCTAATTCTAAGTAATGTAATGGCGCCGCAGGCGAAAATTTTTGAATAAGTCATATTCTGGTTATAAGATAATCGCAGTTTTTCAGAAAGTTTTAAAGAAGTTTGATAAAATTTTTGAAAATTTTAATAAAATTTTGCTTTTGATAATAGGCTAAAATTGGTTCCGGTTCCGGTACGTTTTTGAAAACCGGAACCGGAACCGGAATTCCGGTCGATCCCTACTAGACCCCATTTAGGACTTAGGGTAACGCTTTTAGTTGTAGCAAGTCGGAACATGAACCATAGAAGACTTTTGAATTAACAACAACTTGCAGTATATATATGTATAATATATATATATATATATACATATATATGTATATATATATATATTATATATATATGACTATATATATAGTAGAGATGCACCGGGGCCGCCACTACCTCATCGTGGCCCCGGCCGGGTCCAGGACCTACCTTGGCCCCAGTACCGGTACCGAGACCGAGACGGCCTGGAAATCGGGGGTCCAAATTGAAAATTTTCAAAAATTTTCTGGAAAATTTAAATTTTGCAATAATTTTTGATATACAAACGTTACTATCGTAGTTTTCGTTCATATCGTCGGGAAAACAAACGATTTGAAACACTTTTTGTCTTTTTTTTTTTTTCTTTTTTTTTTTTTTTTTTTTTTTTTTTTTTTTTTTTTTTTCGAAAATTCAAAATTTTGGTCAAAAAATGTCAAAAATTTACAAAATTTCGCTAATTTTTGGCCCAAGTCAGTAGCGGGGCCTGACCACTAGGGCCGAGGCCTCACCACCGCGGCCGGGGCCAGGCCCCGCTGCCGCGGCCGGCGCCAGCCCCCGGTGCAACCCCAATATATATATACAGCTATATATATATATATATATATATATATATACAGTACAGCCCATTTCAAAGTGCGTTTGAGGCGAAGTCCCAAATCTGGCGAAATGTCGCGAAATTGGCGACATTTCGCTTAAAAATTCGCGAAATCTCTCAAAATCTTAGAGAAATGTCGCCAAACATTAACGACATTTCGCGAAAAATGTCGCGTAATTTGCTTTTGCGACATCGCTTCAAACTCACTTTGAAATGAGCTGTACTGTAATACACATTGTGCATGTAATCGTTACGCAAAAATAGTAACTCCCCCCCACAAAAGTCCTCGATCAAAATCGCCCCCCCCCCCTGAAAATTTTTTGTACCTACGCTATTGCTAACTCCTATGGAAAACTATCTACATACAGGCCTTTCTAAATTTCCTTTGGTTCGTTAACTGCAAAAAGGATCCGGATGGTTTATCTGCCATATCCAGATCCGGTTATCCGGTCGATCCCTAGAATATACCCATGTGTATAATATCGATATGTTTTTCTGCAAAGCATGCTTTTTGTTTTGCTTTAGTATACGCATATAGATGTATACACGTATATGCCTTTTCACTTGAATGTTCAAGAATACTTTCCAAAGCGGTTTCCTGTCTATTTTGTACAGTCTTGGTAGCAAACCATTGCAGATTTGGGATACTAAGGTTAGTTATATACCATACGTACTATACATTCTCGAGTAGTCTCAGGGGCGCACTTTGTATAAAATGAGTATAAAGGCATCTGCTCGGCCCCCTGGAGACAGTTTTGGCCTGGTGCCAGCTAATTAGAGGGGTAAACAGGTTACCTTCGTAAAGCACACGAGCAGTACGACAAGTATCACCATGCTTTTGGTTAAAATTCCGAACTTCGAAATTTTGCACTAGGCGGGAGTTACAGTGCGTTTGTTTTTACTCGGTTAATAACGCTTTTCGGAAGTGCATATGTTAGCGCAGCGTTGGAACAATATGGGCATTTTGGCCCAGGCAGCGTCCTCCCATGCAACCTTTTTGGTCATTTTGGCACACTGCCAATTTTGGCTCTGTGCCAAGGCCCCCGCTATTTTGGCACTTCGGTTGTGTTCGACGTTTTCACAGACTAACAGCTAGATCGGTTTAGTTTGTCTTATTTTAATATTTCGGACTATGCGCGGAATGTAACGAGTGGGATTTTTTTAAGTTCGCTCTGTAGCTTTCAGGAGATGGGCCCAAACTTTGCATTTTTGGCCTGCTTGGGCGAAGTCTCACTTTTACCAAAATGGCCTAAAAGTCACTAAAAATGGCGTTTTTCGGCCTTGCGGTGGTACCCATATATATACTATATTAAACCGGGGTCACTGAACACGATGAGCATAGTGCCGAAAACATAGGCAGCAACATCTGTTCCGATGTTGCTGCCTCAAAGTGGTGGAATGGTGTACCTTCCGTGGATATGGACCTTTCCCCGTCCCCGGAGGCTAACCGGCAACGAACTTTTCACCCCTCCTTCAAGGAGGCAATTACCGCCCCTGGCTTATCCCCTCCTCTGGGGTCATGAGCCAAAACAGACAGGGTTTTTTGATGCCGGCCCAGGACATCCTGCCTTCGGGTGCCGACTATTGATTCTAGCAGGAGATACCGAAGAAAACCCGGGTCCCCCCGTGGCCTACCATCGCGGAATTTGTGGCGAAAATGTAGACAGAAGGGACTATTCCATGTCCTGTGCCACATGCGACCAGTGGTTCCACAGGAATTGCCTTGGTCTAACGGTGTCCATGTCCAATCTCCTCCAGCTCCATGCTAGGGGCTGGCACTGCAGAGCATGTGCCCCAGGTCCTCGGCCCCAAGCCCCCACCAATCCAGACCCAGCACACCGTCCAACCGTCCCAGCTGCCGCCGGTACGCGGGCTGCAGCCAAACGCCCTCCCGCTCGACCTGCTGCAAGGGTAGCAGCACAACCCCCTCTCACGCTATCTGCTGCGGCCTGCGAGGGCTGGAGCACAACCCCCTCCCTCCCCACCGGTTGCGAGGGTTGCAGCACAACACCCTCCTGTTTTACCTGTGCGCGGGCCGCAGCCATACCCCGCATTCTGCCTGCTGCGAGGGCTGCAGCACAACTCCCTCCTGTCCTACCTGCTGCACGGGCCGAAGCTCCACCCTCCCACTAACCATTCCATCCGGCAGCAGTCTCCGAGGGGGCAACCGCTCAGGATCCTGCAATGGAACTCTAATGGCCTTGGCCCCAGCAAACGGGCTGAGCTGGAAAAACTGTTGCACTCCAAGGCAGTCGACGTAGCCGTCCTTCAGGAGACGCACCTCGGCTCGGCAAGCAGCTAGTCATCAGAGGCTACACGGTCTATCGATACGACCGCAAGCTCAAGCGAAACCAAGCATAAAAACAGTATTGGGTCAGATGAAAACATTTTATGCCAAGGCCCATATGCGGTAGGCGCAGCGTTTTTTTTTTCAAAATCGGATTTCATCAAATTTTCGTCATATTTATTTTCTGATCGTCATTTTTATTTGTCCAACGTCAAAAATAAAGTTTTGCAGAAATGCAGTTTTGTTTTGATTTTAGGCTATATTCGTAATTTTTGGTTGAATTTTTACCTTGTTGGCGCGTGTTGCTTCATATTTCGCATTGTCCCGCGAATATATATCCTAACTTACGTGTATACTCATATAATACAGATATCTGGTGTCTACGTATGTATCATGTCTTTAAGCATTAACAATGACGAGAACAACCCGATACAATGTGGGGGGTCTGGGGGGCGGAGCCCCCACTCAGTTGAAGAAATTTTTTGCTTTTTAGATGAAATCGTCATTTAAATCTTTAATTGTTTTCATTTTACAGAAACAAGAAAATGTTTAAAAGTTTAAGGGAAAAATAAGAATTTTTTGCTAAAATCGCACGACATTTTAAGCTTTTTCTATCCAAAAATCTGGTTAAAA
>JASAND010026460.1:0-18978 GCA_030248195.1 Trissonchulus latispiculum
CATTTTATTGAACAAGTCCACATGACAAAATATCATTTTTATTACACATGCACTAGTAGAAAGGCTTGCAGCTTTGGCTATCTGAAAGGTTGAAATTAGTATTGAAAGATGTCAAGAAAGTGTCCAAGCTGGAGATCTAACCCGAATTGGTTGATTAGTTGATTACAGTCGAGTACTTTCATGTATTCTCGGGCAGCAAGACTAGTTTATTTAAGGTAAATTTAACCGTTTGGGTTCACTCGAAACACTGATATTTGACAGGTAAAACAGAGATTGCGTCTAAAGCATAGTTTTTGTCATGAAGTTGTCTGTGGGCTATACTGCTTGTTTTTTGTTTGCTTAGATAGAAAAAATTTCAACTCTAAACAAGTAATAAAGTTTCATTATAGAAATTTCTAGCATTTTTTAGACATTAGTCAGGTGCAATTAATACACTTTCATGTTTTCTCATAGATCGTCTGCGGATTGTGAGCCCGTTAGAGTTTCAAGTAATCTGAGAGTCCAAGATGCTAAATTTAAAAATTAATTAAAAATATGTCTTTAATCAGAATCCCATGAAAGTAAACAGCTGCAGTTTACAATATGTCCACACCTTTTCTGAAAAGCAAAAATTACAGCAAAAATTTCTGACACAGGCTTTCTGTTTTACAAAGACTAACACTTGCAGATGTTAGCTTTGACGGGCTGCACAGAACTGTGGTCTCTACAGACCAGCTCTACGCAACTCTCTTTTAAACGGCCGCCATTACCACGATCGCTAGAAAGAGTCATTACCACAGTCACAAGAAGCTAAACTGCTCAGACATGTGTATAGTCTATCAGCCCTGATAAACCTCACATCAGAACTATCAACGAACCTACAGCTGTCAGGGCAGTTCTCCGTGATATTGGAAAAGGCACCGAAGCTATCCTGCTAGGGACTGGTTAAGCAGTTGCCAGTGTACTCGAAGGGGCCGGCACAGCTGTCCGTAATACTGGAACCTGAACCGCAAACGGAGTTGGGCATTTACTGGACGAAATTGTTAAGAGTCCTTTTCAACTGCTGATCAACATAGCTGTCCCAGAGTTGGAAGTGGGTAGCGGGTACCCGCGGGTAATAGAAATTTTGGTACCCGCAGGCTACCCGCGCGGGTAGTTGCGGATATCTCTTGTTGGTATATTTACTAACATTCTAACAGTTTTCCGTAAAGTGTTCGGAAAAAACAGACTTCATGTTGGTGATTTCAAAAAATTCGCTAATTTTGGCTGGGTGCCCTTCTCAACGACTAGTAATCTCAGTGCATATGGGACTTTGATTAAACGTGTTCTATTTGGTTATATCAAGAGTACATAATAATAAGAGTATGCCACTAGGCAAGCTCTATGTTATCAGAGCAAAAACTATGCTCTGCACGCTAACGGCCCACCCCCCCCCCCCGCAAATCAGACCCTAGTGACCCCCGCCCCGCAAATCAGTACCTAGTCGAAACGGGGGTACGCTCACTCGCTCTATGTTTATGTGCTTAAGCTCGAAAACACAAGCAGTGCGTGCGCGAATTTTGTGCCTGCTTCGAGCTTTAGAACACAAACATAGCGCACAAAATGCTTTGAAGTGATGGGTCTAATTTGCGGGGGGGGGGGTGGGCCGTTAGCGTGCAGAGCATAGTTTCTGCTCCGATAACATAGAGTGTGCCTAGTGGCACACTCTTGTACTCTTGGTTATATCCAGACCAGAAACATAATCATAAGCTATGCTGTGTTGCTATGTTGTAATCCTACAACCTACAGCATGTACATACTGTACAGCCACGTCGGAATTTTAGGGGAAAGAAAAAGAAAGAAAATGAGAAGAATTCTTTAAATAAAGAAAAAGAAAAAGAAATTTGGCTTCAGTTTTCTTTAATTTAAAGAAAATAGCAAAGAAAAGCGGCTTCCTTTTAGTTTAGTTTCATAGTCTCTTTCTGCTTTACTCAAAGTAGACTTTACTCAGAGTAGAGAGATTGACAGCTGTTACTCTTGTAACATATGCATTCATAGCATAGACCACACACATTAAAGCAAGCAGGAGTCCTTTCACAAGGGGTCACTAGGCTGGGTTGCTTACGCAAAATTGACTGACAGCTGAAACCTGAGACAGCCTAATGACTCTGTCTTCTTTAAAGAAAAAGAAAATAGAGTCCAAATTTCTTCTTTCGCAAGAAAAAGAAAATGGAAAGAAAATTTAAAGAAAATTTTTCCCCTAAAATAACGGCGTGGCTGTATATTGATCGAGATCTCTACTTGCATTTTTTGCTTTCAGTAAGCAAACAAACTTAATTTCTCAGCGCACAGGTTGCTATACGTCCGTTTTCGTTATACTTTTTTCTTATGCTGTACGCAAAGCTTAGGAACGTCGTCCAAACTAAGACGGGAATTTCAACGGGACCCCGTTGAAAAAACCCCGCTGTGGACGGGATTTCTGACGGGGTTAGTTTTTGTGATGCTTAAATTTTTCCTGCCAGTTAGTACAAAGGTTTTCTTGCTTAGCCAAGTTTTTTTCTGACTGTCTAACGTGTTGACTGCACAAGTAAGCATACGTGCGTCGCTTTGCAACTATGCCTTATTTGAAAGCTGCTACAAAAGAAGACGTTTTTTGGAAATAATAAAAACAAGAAACCCCGTCAGACAACGGGGTTAAAGTAGGATTTCAACGGGGTATTTTAACAAATTTTCCTGCGGGGTTTTAAACGGGACCCCGTTACCAATTTGGACGACGTTCCTTACCTAAATGCCTTAAATTGTATTGTAAGCATATGTCCTTTAGTGGCGTTCAGTGGATGGTACATAAGGTTACTCTGCAACAATTGTTCGAAACTGGGAATGCTTGCTCAAAAAAATTCAAGCTAATGTCCTTCTAGAAAAGTTCTGATAACCATATGGCTATCCGTGGATTGTAGCAGAAATAGAACTTTTAGTCGGAAAACTTATAATGTTTTCGCTTTGTCTTTGTTATTCCGAATGTAGTAGCCCCTGGTCAGTTATTGCAGTGAATCCGAAAATATCAGTTAAACTGAAAGCTGAAAGCTTTCTGTGAAAAGCGAAAGCTCAACATTAGAACTCCCCTTTTCTGGAGGTTTTACATGTATGTTACGTTCCAGGTGGACACGAAAGAAATATATACCACCCCCGCCCTATCAGCGAAATTTCTCCACAGGGAGTACTAAAAAATTACTCTCTAGCGGTAAGAAATTCGGTTACAAGGAGTAAGAAAATGGCCAAAAATAAGTTTTCCGACTCTAATTGGAACTTTGGATATCCTATCCTATTCTATCCTTATAACTCCGTGGTTGCTGTTCAGTTTGTTGCTATGTAGTCATCTGTTGTCATCTGCAATTGTGGAATTATAACGTCGCCAAAAGTTTCCAGGGTCTCTGCCCTGTACCTAGTCCCTGCTTTAGATTTGTAACATGGGTCTTTTTTGAGACTACATGAGCGCAAAATTAATTTCTTGTAGAGAAGCACCGGGGCCTAAAAATTGTGGCTCTAGATAAAAGAATTTTCTTAAAAATTAAGATTTTGCTTTAATTTCAAGTATATATCAACAAACTTACTAGTGTTGTTTTCATTCAAATCGATGAGTAATATAATGACGGGCGATCTCTGCCAATTAAAACTTAATTTTGACTTTTAAAATTCTAACTTTTTAGCCAAAAATTGCCAAAAAACTACAAAACTTTGGGACCGGTTGACATCGGGGCGGAACCACCGAGACTGACATTGGGAGCCCAGCCCAGGTGCATCCCTAATTAAACGTATCAGTTAGTTTGAATTTTTAAACTTTTCTAGAAAGTTTTGGTACTTTTTCGGCAAACGTCGGCAAGTTGGATTAATTTCCATATTTCAGCTACACATCTTAATACACTATTAGGTAAAGTAGTTTGGAAGCTTTAAATCAAGGTTTATTTTTAATTATTGACATTTTTTTAATAAATTTGACAACATAGCAATCATGTACCACTCGAAAAATTTTGCGGGTATCTTGCGGGTATCAGTTGACTGCGGGCCGCGGGGCGGGGCGGGGCAGGTACCAGCGTGCGGGTAGCGGGGCGGGGCGGGCCGCCAAAATGGTACCCGCTTCCAACTCTGAGCTGTCCCATGTACACTGTGTAGTTGAACTCAGTATGTTATTCTAATTTATCCTGTAATCAAACACACAAGGGTATCTGCCAAGGTGGATCAAGATGTTTGAAAACAGCAGTGGCAAGCCTGGTTCAGATTCGCATCAATAGCAGAGTCTACACAAAATCACCGCGGTTCCATTGAAGGAATCCAGGGGGCAGTCGTCAATCGAAACTTCAAAGGCTTACAATACCCTACAGCACCATTAATCTCCGAACCTTGGCCTCCCAGTTATACTCGCTCGCAGTATCGATGAGACAAAGTCTACACAGCCAAACCTGTTGGTCAAAATCGGCATCGCATATTTTTTGTTTTCGGGTTATTGAACAGAAGCTTTTTCATTACATTGATATCAAAGATGTTTGGGCCTTCCGTAGGAAATATGAAGTAATGCAAGACGAAAACATTTCCAGACAACCAGACATGGCTTGCTTCTGTTGTTTGGCTTTTCTTTCATTCTGCCCTCCTCTCAAATTGGCTTTTTCAGACAGGATCATTTTGCTTATACCACCGACCGCGTAGACATTGACTGTATTTTGGGACGCGATATTGTGTCCAAATGAGGCCCTATTATGGCCTTTTTCATTAGATCATCGGTCCATGCTGCTGAGAAGTACATCAAGTTGCCCACCTGAGTGCGCTAATTTTGTAGCAGAAACTTAGGCATGACTTTTCTGACGAATCGGTTGAAGGTTTACAGACGATCGTTAAACATTGATTTCATAAAACGGCTGAATAGGCTTAAGTATTTTTTGTGCTATCATAAGTAGGGCATGCTGGCAAGGGTAGTTTTTTGTATTGGGCTCAGTATCTCTGAATGGTCCAGAAAGTCCGCTAAGTGCACGGAGACGCTAAACCTAACTTCACTAAACTGCAGAAATTGCAGAAACGTCGCAGTTTTCTCAAGACGGAACAAGAAAAACATCAATTCGCTGAAGTGGGAATCCACCGAAATCAAAACAATATAATCCCATTTGGCTAAAACGTTCTTCGTCAAATCTCTTGCTTCCAGCAATAAACTCCAACTAATCCGTAAAGCTGGTAAAATAAGCATTTGTCTTTGGCTTCTAAAAATATCTCTATGAAACAAATATTAACAAAAACGTACGTTTTGGTGCCCTTTTTTCCAGCCATACCAATCAATGCGGTCCTATCTCAGCTGCCTTGTAAAGAGAACATCTCAACCAAAAATTTAATAATTTCACCTTAAATTCTATATGGTACTGGTCTTAGTTTGCTAAAGAGTTAAGAGTTATTCCGTCAGTTATAGCTAGATTCGATTTAGAGCTAGATTTAGAGCTAAAACCGTGAGAGTGAAAGTGAAAGTGAAAGAGAGCGAAAGGAAACCAGCACCATAAGCATAGACCAACGGCAGCACCCAAAACGTTGCTTGTGTCGACTCAAGTTGTAGATTGTACAGGCCATTAAGGGCACTTTATGGAGGAATTATGAGTGATTTAAATTAGATTTAAATAGGTTTTTGTTCAACAAAAACAGTAACTTCATGACAAACACTCTGGGGTATTGAGATATGATTCAAACTTAAATTCAAAATTAGTCTAAGCAGCAAGTAGTAATCTGTTTTTCTCTCCTAATATCTGTCCTCCAACCATTTCAGCTAATACACGATATGCCTGGTTTTACCATTGTTCTTCTTCTACTGAACCTGTATTCGGCTGTATCGGTCCAATGCAATTTTGGCGAATATGAAAAGGAGTCTGAATGCACCAATAATGCTTGCATGAAGTGCAAACCCAATTCTAAGGGATGTTACGTGTGTGATCTTAGTTTTGATTGTGAAGAGCATGGAATGTTTAGTTCCAGAGAGGAATGCGAATCGGGAGATTGCGAAGTTTGTACTACAGGATTAGGGAACTGCTACGAATGCAACACAGAATTGGCTAAATTCTTTGGACATAGCAGCACCAAAAGTGAATGTCGTTCACGTGGTTGCGAGAAGTGCAAAAGGACCGTCCACGATACCTTTGTTTGCAATGATTCGAAAGAAGGTCTCAACAAAATGGATGGATTGCCATTTTGGATACTGGGTGGGTGTCTGGGATTATTGGCAATCCTTCTCATGTCGCTGATGTTCTGCTGCTGCGATCCGGGTTGTCCTCTCTACAAGCATCGACCCAACTGTCTGCGTACATTGGAAGCACAAAACTACAATTACTACAGAAACCGTGGCTGGGGTGGCCAATACGGAGGGTACCCGGGATATGGACCAGCACTTGCTTGGCAACACAATCCTTTTCCAGGATGTGCATTGGCAAACAACACTCAGCTGAATCCGAGTGACAATCAGCACGGTAATCAACCTGGACCCAGCAGATATTAGATACCGTAGTTCAAGATAACTATTGATCACTTGTGATCTCGAAACAGTTGTAAGCGATCATTGCTGTCATAGGTTAACGCGGGGGGGTCTGGGGGGGGTCCAAGCCCCCCCCAACCCGGACAAGGTACAAGCCCTATCGCCGTCGGGGACAAGGGGTAAAGAAAAAATGGCCAAGGGGTAACCAAAAACAGCCGGAAAAAATTAGTTTTTCAGTAAAATTTCAAAAAATTTCCGGCTTCGCCGGAATGTTTTAGCTAAAACTTTTAATTTTTCGGGAAAATTGGGTAAAATTTTGAGATTTTTTCCAAAAATTTGCAAATTTTGATAAAAAATTGCTTATTTTAATAAAATTAGCGTTAATTTTTCGAAACATTTTACAAATTTTGTCTTGAGGTACAAGCCCCCCTGAAAATTTTTGTTCAAAGTACAAGCCCCCTCAAAATTTTTTGGGGACAAGCCCCCCCAGGACCCGACCGTATGTTAATGTATGATTGCTGTAAACTGTAAGAATAAAACAGGTCTTAGCTTCTCACTCTCACTGATTTCTTCTTGTTATCATTAAAGAAAGCAGAGTTTGTCGCGGGCCGCGGGTACCCGCGGGATGGGGCGGGTATCACCAAATTTCAATACCCGCACTACCCGCGCGGGTATCTGTGTGGGCTTAACCTAAAAATTTAAACTAATTTTGTCTAAAACTAAGCAAAATTTACTAGTTAAACAGACATACTGCATTTGCATTTTCACCTCTCATTTAGTTTTGAAAGTTTTCCGACTGTAATAGTGGGTCTGTGCTACTTTACTTAAAAGAGCGAACCAGTCATCTCGGCACGACTCATATACTTTCAGCGATTTCATACCCGATAAAACTTAAATGTTTGCGTGACTATATACTGTAAGATTTTCAGTCTTCTTATCCGACACAGTTGCTGACTCTACAAGGTTTAGAGACGTTTGCTTAATAAACCTAGAATTGTATTAATTTAGTTGAACCTAGTTGAATGAGTTTTCACAAATATTTATTTAGTTTTTAATATTAATCTGTTGCCGGATTGTAGATAGAAGTATTCTTGTTTATGATTAAAAATAGGTCACTACGAACTAAAGCCAATATAGGCACAAATAACAGCGACAAAGAACCAGGAACGGGAACATGAGTAGGAACAAAACTGCCTTTAAAAAGGAGCGGAAACCTAATTTTAGGGATAGGAGCAAAAACCGGGTTCTAACAAATACCGGAATGGAGACCTATTTTTACGAACCGGAAGGAAATTCATTTTCAGGAGCAGGGCCGAAAACAGATGTTTGTTTGCAGCAACCACAATTCCAGTTTAATTTCAGTAACAGGAACGAGAGTCTAATTTCAAATAGGGGTCTATTTTACACCCATAATTTCCACCTTGATTTTCTTCTTGATTGAATGCTTATTTGAGCTTGCGGGTGGTCGGTCAATGTATAAATATCTTATTTGCTAGACTAAATCCGCATATTAAGAAAAGTCATATCGGTTCCTGGAGTTTATCCGATTTCGTTCCTGTTCATGTTACTGAAATCATATTCCTTCCGTTCCTGTTCTTATTTCTGTTCCTGTTTAAGGTTTTAGATGTCACCTTAAAATGTCAAGCTCTTTCGAAAGTCATCAAGAAATTAAAAGGATTATTTTTATTTTTCATTTATTTGTTTTAATTTTCTTTGCCTTTCTTTCTTTGAAAATTGCCGTTATAATTTAGTTTTCCACAAAAGCAGGTCGAAAAAAATTTTGCGGGCATCTTGCGGATATCACTTGTCTCCGGGCCGCGGGCCGCGGGGCGGGGCGGGTGCCATTCTGCGGGCTGGGACGGATAGCAAAAATCCGGCCCGCGGTCAACTATGAAATAAAGTATATATTTATAATTTCATATTAATAAAATATTTCAGCATATTCAGCATGTAAGCATAGGATATTGTTAACTGGACTTTATTTTACGGAGGGATCGGCAGAGTTCAAAAGATGTGCCCTGATTAAATTCTTGCACCCGTACGCTTGCCATATTCTTATGCATTAGTTAGTTCATGCAGCACCTTTGAAGCATAAAATCAAGTTGTTATGCATGCCAGACGAGGAGTTTGTACAATTGTGGTGCAATCTCCTTATTCTCTGAGCCAAGAGAGCAGCATTACTTGGATAAACTTACTTCTCACGCTGTGGTTATCAATGAGCCTCATGTGCATGTCTCTAAGCACAAAATGAACTGGCTGGGTTCGTGGTACGAGGTTCCAAGGGTTGCAAGTTCAGTCGGTTACTGTCACTACATTCAGATCTGCTATTTATTGTGCAGCTGTCAAAGAAGGTCTGCTATTGTAAAGAAGGTCTGCCAATTTGCAGCTTTTAAGAATAACTTCCTTCGTTCTGGCACATCTGTACAAACTTACCAGACTTCTGTTTCCGGTTTCATAAAAATGTTCTCGAGTTCTCGAGTCTAGTAGCTAAACTTCGCTGGATGTTTTCGAGATTGGATTCGAGCAAGTCCAGGTGCAAGTGAAGCTGAAAACGTTTTCGAGTTTTCGAGTCAAGTTTTCTACACAGCGGATTTCGACCAGAGAAATTTTTTGCCAACTTGAAATCCACTCAACAAATTTTTGAAAATTTAAATTCATTATCTTTTCTTGGTTCAATAATTTGCACAGCTCACTAAATATATCACCATGAAAATTGTTCGTAGATACATTTACATATAATTTTTAATACAGAAGAGGTTGTTGTCACTGAAAACAGACTACTCGAGAACTTGAGAACTCGAGAAGGTTCTTTATGAAACTTTCCCTGAAGAGCAACCTTTACTATTAAGTCATTTTGTGCAGTGATC
The DNA here is from genome assembly GCA_030248195.1 of Trissonchulus latispiculum. Lineage (NCBI taxonomy): Eukaryota > Metazoa > Nematoda > Enoplea > Enoplida > Ironidae > Trissonchulus > Trissonchulus latispiculum. The sequence continues at coordinate 9,322 of JASAND010026460.1, forward strand.
TTAGTGCGATCTCGCAGCTAGTTGATTTGTTAACGGTCTCTATGGTATCAGACTTACTTCAAACTCCCTAGTTAGATTTCTGCCAGATCTGTCAGGTGGATTATGGGAACTACTCTATACTCGATCTGGATGTCAAAATTAGCATCAGTTTCTAAAGACAAGATTTAGGTAAGCTCTGTTTATATTTTATATTGGATAAAGATACTTATAACTAGATTAGGAAAGACCGTGTGCATCACAGATGACACTGGGTCACTATTTACTGACCCGGTGACCCGGTGACCCGGTCAACCCCTGCCGGCCGGTTACCCGGTATTTTTGAAAATTCAGGTTTAAGCTTGCAAAAAATTAAAAATACTTTATTGGGGTGCGGTGAGTGTTTTTACTATTTTGGACATTTTTGACAACTAAAATGTCAAGTTTGGCAAAAATTTTGCTTTCTTTAAAGTAGTAGCATTGTAAAGTGAATATTGTAAGTAAGCCTGAAAAAAGCAAAACGATTTGCACGATTTCGCACTCAATAATGAGAAGTAAACCACATAGTTTTTTGAATCAAACAAATTGGAATAAAATACTTTGCCAAGGTCATAACATCATGTAATTCTAATCATAAGGTTTAACGTTAGCACTTTTCTGTTTTACCATTATATATTTTAGTAAAATATTTCATTTAGTTGTATGATTGAAGTTTCACTCAGCGGAAATTCTTTTGAAATATTTTTTCATATGGCCAGGATTCAGAGAATCTGAAATAAAATCAATTACAATTGGTTCCTGAAGGTATGTAGTAAGCCATAACAATTGCAAAAAATGCAAAGTAAAAGTCAGAATCTGTAAACCTTGTTTTGCTGAGATTTTCCCTCTTACAGAGATTTGAAACCCACAGTCTGACCCTTTCCCTCCAAAGATAATAGCAGCAGCGATAAAGCACTTATGGAGATGCAGATGGAGCATGGAGAATTTTAGATTTTAAAATAAAGATTTCAGACTCTCAGGGCCCATAATAGTTTTCATCTTCTAGTTAAAATTCAACGCAATTATTGTAGTTTCAAACCTAGATCTAAGCTTGACAGGACATTACAAACATTATGAGGACACTACTACAAAGACAAGCATTTAAAAAACTACACGATTAAGTTAAGAATATTTCTACTTCTAGTTTTGAGTAATTTTTGAAGTTTTGAGTTGGCAAAAATTGGTAAAACGTTGAAAAATATCCTATAACAGGAAAAAACTTCCTGCAATCAAAAATACCGGATCAGAGCTCCTGACCCGGTAACCCGGTGACCCGGTCCATACAGTGACCCGGTTTCATCTCTGGTGTGCATACCACTGGCGTGCAACAGTTTGGTCATACTTGTGCTAGGAAGGTGGGAGTTTCATCCTCATCCCCGGATCACGAAAACAGTTCCTCCAAAGGTCGTCGCTCACCCCCCCCCCAGAATCCAGGGATTTCTGGCTGATTTTCAAATCTTCGGCAAAACTTCGGCTGCCGATTCATTCACCCCACCCTCACATTTTGAAGCAGTTATGTGCCAGCTGGTAGCAAGATTTTTCTGTAGAATTAACCCTTTGACTACAGAAATCGCACAGTGCACAAAATGCATTCACTTACAGCAGAGTTCAACTCTAACTCAGCTTACAATAAAACCAATGCAATGCTGGCATTTTCTTACAGTTTCCAGTCGGATAAATATTCAGTGGAACGTTGAAACTAAACATTAGGGCATGTTTTTTGTGCAGTAGAAATCCAAATCCATGCTCTACGATAATTGCAAACTTCTCAGAAATACTATTTTTGCACAGAATGTTTTAGCGGGTAGAGAACTCACGACGACGACAACAGCAACAACACCAACAACGACATGCTTGGCTTAGGAATGCTTTTGGTGTTAGCGTACGCCTACGCAGTTCGCTCACTCCAGTGCAATTTTGGCGAATACAAAACCGAGTCTCAGTGCAAAAACGACGTTTGCAAAAAGTGTAAGAGAAATTCAAACGGATGCTATGAATGTGAGCTTAGCTTTGATTGTGAAAAAATGGGAAAATTTAGTACCAGGTCGGCCTGCGAGTCGCGTGGCTGTGAAGGTTGCACAGTCGGATTGGCGAATTGCTACGTGTGTAACAAGGGCCTGGCAAAGATCTTCGATCAATACAGCACAGAAGGTGAATGTCAAAACTTGCCAAAACTGTAGAAAGGCCGTCTCGATACGTTTGATTGTGACGATGATGGGCTGAATTTCGACTTTGACTCCCATCACCGACGCGAAGGCGTTGTGACAGTGAGGGCAGGTCTGCATTCCTTGGGCAGCGGCAGAGGGCCGTATAGCATCGATTTGTGTGTCGATCCAGTAGCAGCTGAGAGTCAAAGTCTTCTTCACAGCCCGGTTCCAGGCATTTGAAGGGGCAGCCAGACCGTTTCTCAGAGGAAGTAAGGCACCGGGTAGATGACCGCCAGGCTGTCCTGGGACTGAAGAGGTCAGGATTGCGGACTGATTTCAGGTAAGGCTCTCGCCACTTCCGAGTAATCCAGTTATCTTTTTCCGTTCTCCGTGATCGGAGGTTTACCTACACCTACAAACACACCATTACCTACAAACTACCTCAATAAAATTAAGTGCTACTCTTTTGCGTACAAAAGAATTTTTGTAGTACAGTTTCAGTAGGCAGAAATATGGGATTTCACACATTTGGAAAAGATATATAATTAATTTCAACACAGAGACCAGAGATGATCACGGGCCAGATTTTTCGGCCGAGCCCGCTCCAAACCCTTGCTCGCAGCGGTCCGGCCCGCTTCAAACTCTTGCTCGGTCCGGCCCGGCCAGCAAGCTGACAAAGGTTGCCCCGCCCGGCGAGCCAAAAGATAATTTCCAAAGTTTTACTAACAATGTTATTTCAAACGCTTCAATGCGTTTTGGAAACGCTAAATAATGCTGAAATGTGAAAGTTTGCTGTAAAATAACCAGAATGAGTAAATATTTAGCTATTAGCGATTTGCCAACATTCTCTAGAGTCGATCCGGCTCGTTTCGGCCCGGACCGCTAACCAGTGGATGTCGGCCCGGCCGACGTGCCAAAATTGTCATTCCTAACAGAGACAGACATTTAATATATTAGTAGCATTTTCGATTTTCAATATTTTTTATCTTTGCCGTTATTTCAGCTTTCACAAACACTTTTGCTCGCTCAGTACTTGATAAATTTAAATATACTGGTGTCGGAAAAACGAAGTGTAAATGAGTCACGCTAAATATGCCATATTGCGTGCGAAATAAACTTTCAAAGATTTAACAGGAAATGCTAATAAAAAATTCAAATCGTAACCGATGTTCTTCGTTCTTGCGTCATTCTGCGTGTTTTCCGATGGGTACATTTCGCTAAAAGAAAAATTGTTAACATGTTCTTGCCTAAGGATGTCTTGCCTACCTTATCCTCTTTCTCGGTGCGGGAGCGTTGCAATGCATAAACTGGTATAGTACCTTGGCTTCTCCACCATTATCTAGTGCGACTCTAGTTGCCCAGATGCTGACCACACACCTATCCTTCGTCCATGGATCCTACCCCCCGTATTTTCAACAAAGCTTCAGCATGCTCTAACAATATATGTGGTGTTATTGTATGAAAATTTGGTAAAAGAGGAAATAGATTGCTAAGGTTCGTGTTGAGTGTGTGATTTTGAAGCTAAGAATAAAATTCAAACAAAATTGGGTTTATTTCAAAGAAGACATAATTTTATAGGAACAAATTACAAAATACGACCGTGTACAATAAATTTATCCCCAACCTCCCATACCAACCTCTAACCTTGAAGATCCTCCAGAGCTTTCCAATTTGATGATCAATTTGGGTTCAATTGAAAGTGACCCGAAAATGACGAAAATTCCCTCCCTTAAATATTGTCAAAACTAATTTGCATATTACGGAAATGTCGAATTTCTAATTTGCATATTCGTTCCGAAGTTCGTATAGTTTCCAAACAAGGAAATTTCCACAATATACCCCCTTTTTTGAAAGCGCGCGCCCTCGCCGCGGTCCATACAGTCAGTAAATAAAATTACAGTTAACCTAGCTAACATACCTGCTAGTAAATAATAAAACAATATTAGTACACGAACAAAAACCTAAAACAGCATCTCGCACACGCGGACTCCTGCCCGAAAGCCGACAACACAACACACTACATGGCTTATCGGGTACGTGTAAAAATACACCGGAACCTCCGGGACAGACAAAATCCGGAATAACATATGTACAAGCAAAGAAACAAGGACCACAACGAGGAGGCACCCTCACAAAAGAAAGACTAAAGTTTTGAACAACAAAAAATTTCCTGAACTTCAGAACTAATATTCCGGAACCTTCGGCGAAGATTCCCAAACCTCCGACAGAACTTTTTGAAAAATATATTCACTTAAAAAAGAATAACAACCCAATAGCAAATATGAAACTGAAAAAAGAAAAACAGAATAGCATACAAGGGCCTAGCCAAGGTAGCGAGCACCCACACCAGAGAAAGCCCCCAAATTCCGAAACCTCCTACATGAGAAGTAAAACCAAAATTTAAACACAATTTCACCCCAAGGCACCCCCCCACCCACGCATAACCCCTACAACTAAACACAATCGTTCCCCCAGCCACTATTAAATATACGAGAACAAACAAACAACGATATACGAAAACACAACGGGGACTAGGGGAAGAAGTGAGCCACACGCCGGGGAAGGGACAATTTCCATCAACATCCACACACCACACCCGATGCCTTAAAAGGCCCAGCACCCAATCCAGCATACAACCCAGCACCCAACCCCTATAAACCAGCAACAAAGTTCAAAAGCCAACTGCCCAGACCGTTCACTAGTGGCTGACCAAGACCAGCTACCCGAAAGCAGTCGCCTCTGGAACCCCGCCCGTGCCCCCGGGGGGCCGCCCGCCTCAGGGCTAGGACCCCCCGACAACCGTGATAGCACCGGGACCCAATGTCAAACCAACCATGGCCACAACCACAGCCATCCACCGAAACAGCATCACCATATCATAGAACAGCTGGGACAACCAAAGACGACAAAACCCACCGCTTCCAACCAGGCACAACCATGGGGAGGCGCGGGCCCACTGGGAAGGAAGGGAAGGGAACTAGAACAAAGAACAAATATAAATATACGAACCGACAAGGTTGTTATACATAGTAAACAACAAAAACTTGAGAATACTAAACTGTCCTACTCATGAATTTATGAAGGGAAACAGGCAGAAATCCGAACCCCAGGAATCCTGATCCTGGGACAAGGATTACTGACAGTTCCCTATCAAAAGAAAACTTGTGAATATTCAAATAATAAAAATTCAAATAATAGATTTAATTTTAAATCAAATGCAAAACACGAAACGTTTACAACCTGATTCAATGGGAATCTGCTGGAACAGGCGGTGACTTCCAAATCCAGGGCGGGATCTCCAAAGACGTCTTCGGCCGATTGAAACCTCAGGACCATCCAGCCATGGTCTGAAGGCCACCGGCTGAACCAGCAGATTCCATCCTGGAACACTTCTAGAATCAACTGAAAATAAAACAAAGGCAAAGTGCAATGTGCATAAGAATTTGTGAAGATGCAGAAAATTTGAATCGTTTTTAGAACAAAAAATGGATGGAGGAATTACTTCCTCTTTTAAAATGGAAAATCTTAATTTGATCAGCTGACTTGACCATGGGTCAACTGGTCAAGCCAGGCACCCAAGATTAGAGGTTGGTCTATCCCCACTTAAAGTGCAAAACTTCAAAATCTACTCATATGTACACGGTCGCCAATTTTATGGAAATTTGGTTAAGAGTAGAGAGATTGCTAAGGTTCGTGTTGAGTGTGTGATTTTGAAGCTAAGAATGAAATTCAAACAAAATTGGGTTTATTTCAAAGAAGACATAATTTTATAGGAACAAATTACAAAATACGACCGTGTACAATAAATTTATCCCCAACCTCCCATACCAACCTCTAACCTTGAAGATCCTCCAGAGCTTTCCAATTTGATGATCAATTTGGGTTCAATTGAAAGTGACCCGAAAATGACGAAAATTCCCTCCCTTAAATATTGTCAAAACTAATTTGCATATTACGGAAATGTCGAATTTCTAATTTGCATATTCGTTCCGAAGTTCGTATAATTTCCAAACAAGGAAATTTCCACAATTGGAAACTGCTTGCAGCCATTACTGCACTCTGCTAGTTATCGCTCAAATATCATTTTCTAAAGTTAAAATAATTTATTGATGCTTATTTGATTTGTAAAAAACTACTAGAAGTGATACGTTCATTTCCTTCTCGAATGTCGAATCTAATATTTGTTGGTTGTTTATAATTTATGCACTTATTAAAACGCCTACAACGATAAAAGGCGGCTAAACTGCTGTAATCCAAAGTTCGTTCTACTTCAGTTATTGTAATTCACAGCAATTCACGAAGTCGGAAAAAAGGCTGCCTCCCGACATTGCATATCCAAGTGCCAGCATGAAGTTTCCGGTCTTGTTTGGTGAAGTAGGTGCTGATTTGATATGAAACAGGCGAATTGATCTCCTCCCAGTGCAGTGAGTTTTGTGATCCGATCCAATCATGATACTAGTTGATTTGCTGGCTGAAAATATGAGCCGTCACTATGGTACCTGACTTACTTCAAACTCACCTGACAATTTCAACTAGATCGGTCATGTGAAATAGTAATAACCATTAGCTTAATTCTTGTTCTATAGCTGCCAAATTAGCGTCTGTTTTGAAAGACAGTTCTGGTAAGCTCAGTTTGAACTTGCTTGGAAATAGAATAATAAATGTGCAATTGTCGAATTGACTGAGTAGATATAATACCTGCAAACGCACGTTCGAATTTGCTTGACTAAATTAGATAGCAGTGATTTAAGGACTTACCCTCCTGTGCCATTTTTCCGAACTTTCTCATTTGTTTGAGTTAAAAAATATTTACACGTCATATTTTGAGCTTATCATGAGTATACTTTTATTGCCAATTGTTCTACTTCGTAGCATACCAGTAAATTTAACCCAGGCTTTGATCTCGGAGGGTAAGGATGGCAAAACTAGACGTTCAACTGTCATACTCTTATGTATTATGTACTCTTGTTTGCATGTATACGGTGTATTCTTTCTGACTGTACTCCTATGAACAACATAACATTTGAGTGCAGTCAACTTAGCTTCTTTTATAAGGACTCAAAAATAATCCTTATGCCAGGGCACACTAATTCTGACTTTGTTGTAAAACATCGGCACAAGGTCTGCTATCTGCTATCTGCTATCTGCAGCTCTCCATTGTGCGATTTTAAGCATATTGCCTGAAAGAACAAATCCAGAAAAAAGAGAAAAACGTACAAAAGCATGGTACAGGTTTTTTATTGTGATGAAAGAAATTTTTAGTTCTAGGGCGTCCTAGAAATCTGCCTATTTCTACAAAGAAGAAGAACTGCTACAAAGAAAGGAACTTCTTTAAACATTAGAGCGCAGCAGGTGAATATTGCCGATATAGTTGCGAGACTTTCAGAAATACTTTGGTAACTATATATATATATATGTGAAGATTCAAAACAAACAATGGATGATATAATGCACGCATTGCCAGCCTGTATTATGTTAGGGGTTATAACATTAATTATTATTGTGGTTGTGCTGATCTGCTGTTGCATCAATCCTGGTTGCCCGCTCTACAAACATCGACCAAATTATTTCCGCAAATTGGAAGAACACAACTACAGCTACTACCAAAATCGTGGCTGGAGAGGCCAATACGGAAGATACCCACAGCATGGCCCAGCAATGGCTTGGGCGCACAATCCACCCCCGGGAAATACCGTGGCACCAAGCCGCAGCCCGCCTACTGCGGGTGTCAATCAGCATATTAATCTGTCAGAAAACAGATATTAGAGAACCAGGCACCACGGCGATCATAATTGTGTCAACAATTCTGAAAATAAAAGTAGGCATGGCCCGTAAAGGCTATACTACAGCTCGTTTACCACACTACCAGAGATGAAACCGGGTCACGGGTCACCGGGTCAGTTCGGGTCACTTTTTGGACCGGGTCATCGGGTCACCGGGGCAGGAGCTCTGACCCGGTCTTGACCCGGTATTTTTGATTGAATGAATTTTTTGCTGTTATAGGATATTTTTCAAGGTTTTACCAATTTTTGCCAACTAAAAACTTCAACAATTACTCAAAAACTGGCAATAGAAATATTCTTAACTCAATCGTGTAGTTTTTTAAATGCTTGTCGCTGTAGTAGGGTCCTCATAATATTTGTAATGTCCTGTCAAGCTTAGATCTAAGTTTGAAACTACAATGATAGCGTTGAATCGTAACTAGAAAATGAAAACTATTACATGGGCCCTGAGAGTCTGACTGAAATCTTTATTTTAAAATCTAAAATTCTCCATGCTCCATCTACTGTAAGTGATTTATCGCTGCTGCTATTAGTTTTGGATGGAGAGGGTCAGTCTGTGGGTTTCAAATCTCGGTAAGAAGGAAAATCTCAGCAAAACAAGGTTTACGGATTCTGAGTCTTACTTTGCATTTTTTGCAATTGCCATGGCTTACTACATATCTTCAGGAACCAATTGTGATTGATTTTATTTCATATTCTCTGAATCCTACCCATACGAAAAAATATTTCCAAAGAATTTCCGCTGAGTGAACGTCAATCATACAACTAAATGAAATATTTTACTAAAATATATATATAATGATAAAACAGAAAAGTGCTACTGTTAAACTTATGACTTTGGCAATGTACCTATTTCTTTCCAATTTGTTTGATTCAAAAAGCTATGTAGTTTACTTCACATTATTGAGTGCGAAATCGGGCAAACCGTTTTGAGTTTTTCCGGCTTACTTACAATATTCACTTTCCAATGCTACTACTTTAAGGAAAGCAAAACTTTGCCCAACTTGATATTTTAGTCATCAAAATGTCCAAAATGGTAAAAACACTCACCGCACCCCAATAAAGTATTTTTAATCTTTCGCATGCTTAAACCTGAATTTTCAAAAATAACCGGGTCACCGGGTCACAGGGTCACAGGGTCAGTAAATAGTGGCCCGGTTTCATCTCTGCACACTACTATACCACAATAGACTGGTGTCAACTACTGACATGACTATTAGATATTAGGCAAATTAGATTATTGCATTGCGATTATTTTATTACGATTTTATTGCATTAATGCTTTCTTGAAGTTTGCTAACAAGTTAAATAAACGATAGCTTCAACGTTATTTATGGAACCACCCTGCACAGATTACAAAAAAAGTTTGATATAGTAAGAAAGTTGCGAATACCCCCCTCCAGAAAAGACCGATCGCCATACCAAAAATGTTTCCAGTGTGATAACTGAATTTTAGCGAACTCCTGCGTGTGCCCCGTGTGCACACAAGGCAGGATTGCCTTCTAATCCAGCACTTCTGATTACAGCTCAAAAATGTTTTATAAATATGTCTAACAGTGACGTATAAAATTCGACATTTTAATTTTTATCTGATGATACGTAGGTATCGGTAAGATATTTCAAGTTAAAACGGCTTATCGTCCCCTTATAATGCAGCATTGCCGCAACGGGGGGCGAGTTAACGCACCGAGCATGCTTTAGTAATAATAATA